>JAGDQP010043400.1:0-16229 GCA_022664845.1 Lepisma saccharinum | reverse complement strand
TGGTAGACAGAGCATCAAGTTGCAGACATGCACTGCGTGAACTCATGTATATTGTATGTGGTTAAAACTTGTATTGGTATTGGTATTGCGTAAAATCTGTAGAAATTATATGAGCGGTTCAATACACTCCAGTCGCCCGATATATATACAATGCTTGTCTGAAAGTATCTCTCGTTATTTTTTTCTGAGGAAAGTATTGCGCATTGTATCTCAAAATTGCACACAGTGGTGCAGGTGCCCTTCATGCGTATGCCCGTGATTATCTTTTGCTTCAGCATTCTTTAGGCAGCCAGTGTGTATTGTCGTGTGGTTCTTCTTCGTCGCAATTTCGTTTGAGTAAAATGAAAGTATGTGTGGAACAACGATAATGCTTCAAGTTTTGAAGGGAACTTGAAGATAGGCACCCAGAAACAATGGACAGATCCCGTGGGAAATACACAAGTAAAACAGCAGTACAATCGGTTCAAAGGAAACATAAGTAGCATCCATCCCCACCAGATGCTGATTGTAATATTTAATCAACATTGTGGGCCACGAATGCGTACCAGAAAGACAAACAGTTATCTTCACGCTCTCCGTCGTCTACGTTCTTCACGATTCATAGCTAAAGACAAAATCTGTGGGTTTCACAAAATTGGTACCTGCATTAGGATAACGCCCCGGCCCATTGCTCGCCCTCGATCTAATCTTTCCTGGCAAGGAATGGCATTCATTCAACGCGACAGCGTCGTTGAGTGCATTTGTAAAAGATGCGTTCCAGGCATGTTTCCAGGAATTGGTGGGATAAGTGATTGTAAGCTGAAGGGTCCTATTTCGAAGTTGATTTGGAATTGAAACACACAGCAGGCATGTAGTTTCATTTTCCTGGCCTTTGGTCGTATACTTTTCAGACAGGCCTTGTATTACGTGAGGGATTAATCATTCTTGAAGCGGATATGCGATATCTACAAGCATGACATCATTTTCAATAGGACGATATCCTTCTTCGAAAGCTGCATGTAAACCACTATCTCGTAGTACACTGGCGTCATAAACGCTACCCAGCCAATTGACATTAACGTAATCGAAGCCTAGGTCAAGCCTACATACAACCATACAGGTAATAGAATAATTATCATGCCGAAAATAACCTTCATTATGTTTAGGTGGATTAATATTAATAAGACTTCCATGTAATAACCCACATGTCTTAGGCATACTTCCGAATACATAGAAATGTTGAAAGATTTATTATATATTTTCAGGCCACGCAGCAGGATAGTATTCGCTACGTCAACCATAGTCTAGTTAGTAGGTACCATCACGGCATTAGCTGATGTGGCTGAGGAAAAATTAGTCAGGATGGACCGCGGCTAGGTTCGTTCCCAGGGCCTTCCGATTACTAACCAAACTCTCTACCAACGAAGACCGCTCGGTCCCGGGTTTCGTGTTGTACAGCATTACCTAATAATTGAGGAGTTTGTTGCAGAAACCACAGATATCAAAATAAAATATAAGTTTTGAGGAGAGAAAAAACACCCTTCCAAATTCGGTAATTTTGGCTGAAATGCACTGATATAATATGCAGTGGTATGTAAGAAATAAGACTATATTTACAGTGTATTTGTCAAGTACGTAGAAGACAGAGGTTTTTTCCAGGGTTGTTCCTCAGTCACACCAGGCAAATGCCGGGATGACACCTTCAAAATAGGCCCTGGCCGACACCTTCCCATGTCCTTTCCCCTCCCCTATCCCGGCCAGAGCCTCAGACAAGTGTTTTTTTATGAGTTTGCAAGTTTTCTGTTTCATAAAATTTGGAGTTGTAATACTAGTTGAAATTTACAAATCGAGAGAGCTTGGTAAGTTTTCAAGCATATATGTAAAGGGCGAAATTCGTAAGAAATATGTGGCTCAGATTAATCCGAAAATGACAATAGGGTTGCTCTGCACCGTCCAAGGTGCTTCAAGGAAAGTTTAAATTAAAAACTTGAAAACAGTCATCAGCATCCAACGTAACTAAAAATTATGTAAGGAACCTAATCTGATTTTGGCTGGTCTAACAAAATCTAAACAAACCCAACATTCACTGTTTTGAACGAACCGGGGAGTTTATAAAGTGCAGCCGTTAGGGATAATAACTCAATATTATCGGAATCGGATACAAAATCAATGTTTTAAAACGGCGTAAGAACCGGTGTGAAATCTCTGACAAGTAGCACCAATACATCTCTACCGTTGTTTGCTGGCAGCGTAACACAATATAAAAGCATCCCCGCTGTTGCTCCTGCAAGTAAATAAAATGTCTCTTCTAGGCTGAGCCACACCGGTTCTTAGACCTTGAGTTCTATGAGACGAGTCATACATCATGTGGGGTAGTGCCGAGACAATCCTTCCATGATACGACACAGATTCCGTTCAGCGCTACTTGGAGCAATGACTAGGAATTAGAAACCGTGTCCGCGTTAATCGGTTTCTGTTGTTCGGCTTATCTGCACATTAAGGAAATCGCTGATTATAAAACGTTGTATTACTGGGTCAGTAACATGGAGGCGTCCCTTCAAATGTATAATTTACAGTAGCAAGTCCATTTTAGGTCAAGGGAGACGGGAGTCCATTTTAGCTAGTCTACCCTATACTATTTTCGTCCTTAATTAATCAGAAAGTTTGAATATTTTGAAGAAAACTACCACAACTTGATTAACCTTTAATCAGTAATGTAATGGACCTGTTATCTAAACCTTTGCTTGATTGATTTGATCCAGTAGGGACGATACAGAATACCCTCAGTGACTTTCTACATAAATTTCCATCGTGAAACTAAATAGATATGTATACATACCACTTACTATAATGCTCTTCTGAGAATTTGGCCACATCGTATCCCAAACATATTATGAGTTTCTTCCAATTTTAATTATACCCATAGCTGGATTTGCTGCCACACTTTTGTTTTGAACTTCCCGTTAATGACAGCGAAAAAGGCTCAAATAGCACACTTTTGTTTTTATTTCATTTTTGTAATAAAATAACTCTTGTTTTATTTCTTCGAATACATTTGGACAAGTATAAAGAATATAACACAATTTCGAATATGTGACAGCTGACTAATCAGTGATGGCCGGTTGCAGTTGTCTGATTGAGTTGTAAAGACCACTTTAGACGATGCAATTTCTCGTACGATCCCTCGTATGCAATCTCATCGGTTACATTCTTTGATCGTGTAAAGCGCGGATCGTACGATTTTTCATGCTATCTGCGATGTGTTCTCTAAATAGAAGCGGTCCTATTTTTCAGCCGATTTTTCGTATAATATATGGCAACGCCCCTACTGGCAATATAGCGTGCTTTCATATTCGGCTGTTTGGTTATGGATTACGAGACAAAGAGAACATATTAATGTTATTACTTGATGCAGAAATTAACATACATAATGGCATTATAAACTATTACAGGTATAAAGATATAAAACAAAGTTTTTAAGGGAAGTGTAAAGAGGTCAGTGATACTGCAGTTCGGCTACTTCTGCCATAGAGGACTGGCAGTACCTCAAAATGCTACGTTTTGCATTCCTATAACCATAAAAGGTACTAAATACGTGAACAAATATGTTTCAAAATATAATGACAAAGTTCCTATGTGATCTAATAGTTATTGCTTCTCCTATGTATTGTGCAATGCAGTTAAGGTGATTTTCTTTGTTTTTCTTGTGCATATAGTACCGAATCAACTGCAGGCATGATATGTATGAAAGGAAATAATGTAGAGGATACCGGTATCTTTGCTATCATATCCCCCCCCAAATATTTTGATAAACATCTACGCTCTGTGCATCCAAAATAATGAAATATATTGAACAGTAATTACAGAAGTAGACATAATGTAAGTAGAGTGTCGACGTCAAGCCAGAGCTGTGCAAGTCAATACGTAAGCTAGGTAATTAATCGAACGAACTAATTTTTATTCAAGGGTTGAGACCGCTGACCCTCCCTACTCACACCTTGTGTGAAATAAACTTATAAATCACATAAAATCTACATTACTCCTCATTTTTGTATTTTGAATGTATTTCATGCTTATAGGAACGTAAATCGTAGCATTTTGAGGCGTTTCCAGTGTTCTGTGGTAGAAGTGGTTAAACCGCAGTATTCCTAAATGCCCCCATAATTATAAATAGGAGTTAATATATCGCGATTTATATACTTTTGAAGTGCTGTGTAATGTCACATATCTTGTTAGCTCAGGAATATTGTAAAAACAACACATATGACTCCGAACTTATCACCGAAGACGGCAAAATTTTCAACATTTTTTGTGTGTCCGCATTGAAATATCTTTATTGAAGTACAGAAGTAAAGCTACAACCATAGATCTCATCTTATTATGAGTTCTATGCTACAACACTCTCGTTACCACTGAAACCTAGTAGAACTTAGATTATCTTGGTAGAAGAATGTGGCATTAAAACAAACTGAATTTCTGTTGCGACAAGATTCATTGTTATCAATATTTTAATTCTTTTCTATTTTTTAAATGGGCTATACTTTCACAAATATCTGTGGCATAATTACCCTAAAAGCCTCAGATGTCACAACTATAAACTCCAGCGGTTTCATCATTATCCCCTCGTATTCAAAATTGTACCGTGTAAAGCACTATACAATATTGTATGATTTATCGTACGAAAAATCTCGTACTATGGATTGTATACATTCTATCATACGAGAGATAGTACGAGAAATTGTATCGTCTAAAATTTGTAAAATGCTGAACTAACATTTAGCTCTATATTTAAATTATATTTATCGGCCAGACCTTCAGTTGTGATTAGCCGTGATATGTCTGAGGAACAGATTTGGCAGGCTTAATCTAAAGGGTGCCTATCTAATCTATAAATATGATTTAAATATAAACTAAATACTAGACCATAGACTAAAAATCTGCTAGACTCCTGCAGTATATATATTTCCGTTACTGTACAATACAAGACAGTGTTATATTAAGGAAACATTATAAGTAACTAAATTAAGGGTTATTATGTTATGATGTTTTAAATATTTCTACCCCTGATAAGGCATAGGATCCTTGGGGTGGCCGAGAGGTTAGTGCGCTCGCTTTCTGTGAGCGTGGTGGCGGGTTCAATTGCTGCTAGGGTTCGTGAACCGAGTGATTTGGAGCCTATCTGACAAAAAACTGTAGGTCTCGGCATTATAATATCGGCAGCTCGTTTAGGGCGTTAATACCAATTCAATCATCAAGATATGGGCTATGGTAAGAAGACGATTATGCACTGCAAAATTAACGATGGGCTCCATCACATTGTATTAAACTATATTCCTAGGAGACTCACGGGTAAAAGTGTAAGCTTCTGGGGTATCCTCAGGAAGTATTTTATATTGTGTTGGGTAGATTTATACTTTAAATGATGCAGTTGAGTGACGTAGGAAATATAAAGAGGAAGAAAAAGGCACTTAAGAAGTCATTTTACTGCACAACAAGGAGAAATAAACTGAAAATTAAACGAAAAGGCGGAATCCTAAGAATACCCTTGATATCAATTACGTGACATTATCTGGAATATGGTCATGATGCTGATCAGTGTTTAAAAGGTATGCAAAATTGGCGCACCAGGACCACCAATCATAAGATTTGGCCACCTGCAGTCACACATGGTGGCCAGTTTGAGTCTCAGTATATTATACAAGTACTTTGAGTTTGAGCCACCAGTTCTTTGCTTTGAATTGTTCTAATTTGGACGTTCTAGTTTGAAAATCATACTTGGAAGATAGGAAAAGTATAGAAAGGAGGACTGTTTCACTTGTTTTTTAAT
This sequence comes from Lepisma saccharinum, assembly GCA_022664845.1. Taxonomy (NCBI): domain Eukaryota; kingdom Metazoa; phylum Arthropoda; class Insecta; order Zygentoma; family Lepismatidae; genus Lepisma; species Lepisma saccharinum. Next base: position 10,423 of record JAGDQP010043400.1, on the reverse strand, counting down.
TGCATGATAGTCATCATAGTTCTTGTTTAATTTCAATATGATTATGCATTATTGCACAACATGCATGTAGTTTATATTTAATGTAAATAAAAATAATACACTATGAGGCCACCAGTAATTACAAATGGCTACCGCAAAATTTTTCCGGTGGACTTATTGGCCACCAAATTTTAGAGAACTTTTTAAACACAGATGTTAATTATTACATAATGAAGAAATGTGGAATATAGACTGAAGTTTCCGTCAAATTAAAATCTTTAATTTGAATTTGTTCATTTTGGCAACTATGGCTTACACCGGGATGAGTTATAGGATGAGGAAGGGACTTACTAAAGATATTATCCTGACATTCGCCTGGTGAAAATGAGGGACGCCCCGGGGAGTCAAGATAGTCAACTGCGGGGTTCGAAACAACCTATCTACCCATTTCCAATCCGAAATTTACGTCATTACCTCATGGACTACGAGGATTGGGCAAGTTTCCATCGAAGCAGCTAGTAGCAGGGTCTATAAGTTCCAAATAAATAATGGCTGCTGTATACTACAAAGAAAAGTAAGCAAAAAATCCTTGTTTTAATCATATTTTCGAGGAAATCATTAGAGTTCAGCAAATTGTTATAAAAAGTTCAAATGAGATACCACGGGCAACATGCAATTGAAAAACAATTCGGGAGAAAAAAATATTAAAAAAAAAAAAAGTGGCAACGGATTGAGCAAGTTTACAAAACAAATACGCTTTAATTAACTGTTAAATATCATTGATTTGTGGACTGAACTTATTTTCTAAAACTCATTTTCAAATCCGTGTTATTTCTAATATTTTTAGTAATGAGAATATTGTAGTTTTTGATTCATATTGTACTTTCATCAATTTAGATGATAGCTATTCCTAGTATTTAAAATAAGAAATATTTAAAAATAAAATCATTTACGAAAACTCCCGAATGTCAGTTACAAACATACTGTACTGTTTTAGTATGCGTTCCATTTATTGGTTACTTTAAAAGAATGCTATATGTTCTCTTTATAAGCAACAATATATATTTGTATTCAGTGATTCCGCCAGAGCCCCCTGTGGGATATCACCGACCAAATTCTCAACAACTGTCCCCACAAATTTTAAAATATTTGCGCTCAAAAATCGATAGAAACCGCGCAAAACTCCACTTCCACCCTCACAAATTTGACTTTACACCCCTAAACTGAAAATCCTAGCGGAATCCCTGTTTTTGTTTTATTTAAAAAATGTAAAAGAGAATGCCAATATGACTTTAAAAACTGCATATGCTTTCTATTATAAAATAATAAACTTTTAGATTAGACACGTTCATGACTATGGGTCTCCTTTATCTAGCAATAAGTAGGCAAAAATTAGGGGTAATTGTCCTTTTATGCCTCGGAATAAGTTCATCCTATGGAATAGAATTCAATGTTAATTTCAAGATTTTGAAAAGGCCCGGAGATCTCGACAACCCTTGGTAATGACAGAAAAACACAGTATAACATGTTTTTTGTTCATTTATTTATTACAGCATTTGTTTGCAATCATAGATCTCAAACTAAAAGGAAAAAAAAATATTTTCTTGATTTATACGGCAATTGCCATATCAGTCCTATTTGAAATTACGTTTCCTTTTATGTTATCATTTGACATGCGAAAAAAAATATTTATACTCAGAAGAAAAGTCGGAATTTTTTGTATGAAGGAAAATACATTTTTAAGATTTTCTCTTTCTCGGTCCTAATAGAATAAGCGTGATATTAAAGGCGGCATGTAAGAAAAAAAAACGACATACTTTTGCCAATTTACACCAAATAGAATAAGTAAGCGAGAGACCAAACCACATTCCTAAGAAGAAACTCGATATGAAAGCCTTGCTATTATCTGCAATATGTTAACGATATTGATTATTGCATAATGTACAAATTTGGATTACTGACTGAAGATTTCGTCAAAACAGCTTGTAGTTCCATTAACTTATAGAGGCTATAAACTACAAGGAAAAGTAAACAAATTCCTTCCTTGAAATGAATCGGTCTGACCGATTCAATTATATTTCCAAATAATTAATTCGTTAGGTCAGTAATTTATAAAAAGTGTTAAAAATGTGCAATTCAAACATTTTTCGGGTCGTTAAGGGAGGAAAAATGCATATTTTAAAGAAAACCCATACACTAGCTCTTTGACTTTTAAGTAAATACACCTACGTACCCTTAGGTGCCTAATTGGTTTTCGTTATTAATATTTAGTTTCTTTTCCCTATACCTAATACTCAAGAGAAAAATAATCAAAATTCATGACTTTATATATAAATTTAAATGCTCATGTCTCGAGAAACGACCAGAAAATTCACAATATGTGTTTCTACAATGAGAACTCAATTTCTGTTAAGAAATTTTTAATATTATTCTAACATACGGATTTAGTACCCACAGCGTACCCCAGTACCCATTCACTTTCTTAGATTATAGTTCATACAATGTGATAGAATTCATGGTTCGTTTTAGAGTGGGTTACCATCTTATTACACTACCCCATTCCTTACCATGGTGTCAAATGTTTACGACGCCATTTCTCGATAACCGTTTAACTTATCACTTCAATTTTTCACTAATGTAACATTGTATGATATTGTGCATTTTGTCTTTAAACGAATTAGACGATCTACGATAGCCAATAGTGTGCGTACCTCACAGTACACGAGAACCCCACGCAGTTTTATTTAGAATTTCTGTGATTGATAGTTTAAAACAACACAATCATATCCATACTTAGATTTGGAGTAGTTTATCGTCTTATTACCGTACCCCAGGCCCTGTTAGAAAGGGTTGAAAACATTTACCATGTCATACCGCGACAATCATTTAATGTAGCTACTTAAAAAAAAAACATTAAATTTAGCCTTTCATTCTACTGTATATTCTGTTCATATACCCATCTGACAAAGTTTGATAATCGATATTGTGAGTACCCCAGAACCCCACATAGGTTCCCGCTGAAATTACCGTGAGCAATATTTTATTTAATTATATTGGCGTGTGTAAGTAGTTTTCACATTCCTTCCCATTTCATATCAAAACCCCAGAAACCCACTTTTCGTGGGGTCTCGATAGTTATTCAGTGCAATCTAGATATACACTTGAAATACCGTGTTCGGGGTTTCACTGAACGTATCGATTGAAGTCTCTTTGATTATTGCTTGAGAAATGAAACGCAAAAATATAAATTAGAACAGCACATACCCCTTAGTAGCCCAGAACCCCACACAGGTTACTTTAGAATTCACTGTGAACGATAGTTTTAAACTACTTGATTCCTCCCATAGTTAGTTTTGGAGTAGCACATCGTCTAATTGCCGTACCCCATGCCTTGTTATCATGGGGTCAAAGGTTTGCCGCGCCGTATCTTGGTAACTGTTAAACTTATCTACTTCGAATTTTCACTTAATGTATTGTTGTGTGATACTGTACATTTTGCCTATAACCGAATCGGACGAACTTCGATATCCGATTTTGGGGTACCCCACAGTACCCCAGAACCCCACATAGGAACCCGCTGAACACACCGTGAGCAATGGTTTATTTTATTACATTGATATTTATAAGTAGTTTTTGAATTCCTTCCCTTTTTGTACCGAAACCCCACAAGTTCATTTTTCGTGGGGTCGCAATAGTTCTTCAGGCATATCTCGATAACTACTTGAAATATCGTGTCCGGGTTTTCACTGAACGTCTCAGTTGAAGTCTCTCTTTGATTTCTGCTTGAAAAATTTGAGCTGTACGCAGAAATTAGAACAACGCGTACCCCTTGGTACCCCAGAACCCCACAAATTGACCCCTTGATTTTTACAAAAATTTTCATTTGGGATACGGAATTATGGAGGATTAGTACTTTTCCAAATTTTCTTCTCCTTATATAAAATACTCAAGAGCCCCAACCCTACCGTGGAAGCTGGTAAGTTTCAACATACTGCCGGTTTGGGTAGAAATACAATGCACCAGGGAAAATCCCCGGTATCCCCTCTGACAAATCGAACACTGGTAATCAGTTACTTACAAAATGCGAAAATTTGCGCAGAATGATGTTTGTGATAATTTCCTCCATAGAAAGTCTCTATGTTACCTGGCAATGCTGTTTAGAGAGAAACAAAACAGTCAAACAGCTGAAATCTGCGGTAAAAAAAAAAACAATAACAAACAGCTGAAAAATTGAGGGCAGGATTGGTCGGTGTCATTATTTTGCAATAAATTTAACTTGCAGTTAGAAAGTTCAATGCATTTTATTTATTCTGAGACGTAAATGATGAGCAAGCATTAAATGCTTGACGTTAAAAGTGAGCAAGCATCACTAGTTGTTGGGCATTGTTATCTAGCACCGGAGACTTTGTTTGAGGAACTTAGGGTGCCACGTTTGAAATAAAATACAGCGGCAGTCGTGTATTATGTAAGTTACGTAACACGTGAGAAAGATGAAAACCAGTGGTTCATATTCTCATGTTTGTCGGCACTCGGTAGCAACATTGAACATTCTACGGTAGTTCGTGACAGTTGAGTTTCATCACGCAAGAATGGCAGAAGCGAGTGAGGATCCTGCTGTCACCAACTTTCGTGAATATTTACGTATTGCATCAGTTCAACCAAATCCAGATTATGGTATGTATGTAACTAAATATTCAAAATCATTTTGGTGATTCTTTTAAGTTCATTTACGCGTAAACAGAACAAATAAAGCAGTCACGCAGTAATACATATATACTAGCAAAATTCCATAGTACTTTAATTATAACCTGATAATTCCGGCTTCGAACACCGCTTTCTAATTTTTCGTTATAAGATATCAAGAAAATAAACTTGTAACGTCGTGGAAGCATGAAGTTTTTCTATACTAGTTTGAGTGTGTTTCCTTATCTGTAACCCATTCGGTGATAAGGGGACTGGGGAACTGATGTAATGATTAGAAATAATGGGAACCAAATAATGTTATGGCTTTTGTACTCTACATTAAATTTCAACTTTGCATGCTTCATATTAGATAGTTCACGTCAGGTTACAGTTCATCGAATATGAATAGAAGTACAAGGACCATAAAGTATTTAAAATAGAGCAGCTCCTAGTTTTCAGTACCGTATGTAGAAGGTAGGGCTCCCAGACGTCCTCGTTGGGTTCTATTTTAATTTTGCATCTACACAGTTCATTTGATTCTGTTCCAGTTGACAATCAAGGAATTAGTTCAATTAATGTTGGTATGAAACAGGTACAAAAATTGTTAAATCGTATAGGTCATGGAACAACAATGGGATTAATTTTAATTTATCTGCTCCAAAAGCAGCAAGATATGCAGAAGAAATTTTATCGTTTCAACGTTCCTAAGTTTTGAAACGTAAGTTATTACAAAGTTTCTAAACAGGGAAGTGCGAAGTAAAGAATGGAAGAGCAGAAAGTCCAAGGTGCGTTTTATTTGCATCCGCATGCAGGACATAGACATAGTGTATGCTGAATCTGATTTGCAACGCGTACAATGAAAATAATAAACCCTTAACCCGTCTTTGCGTCCTCGACATGCTGTCCGTGATTTTTGTAGCAAACTACGTGCTATAAATAACAGTAAATTACGGCATTAGTATTCATCCCCCTGTCGTAATGTTTACCAATTGAAGAGTCCAGGAAAAAATGGCGGGGGGTCCATTTTTTTATTAGAAAAATTGAGTTTGCATTCGTAACAAGTAGTACACAGTGACAGCTCAATTTCGATCTAAATGACCTCAGAAAATTTTAGTCTAAAAGCGCAAACAAATACCAAGTTATAGCTGTTTAGCAACAATGAAATATATGAAAGAGTTGAAGTTTAAAATGTTTTTTACAAGAAATCGCCTTTCATGGACATTCCTCTTCACAACAACTCGAGTACGTATTTAGCGAAATAAAGACATAGATTTTCGTAACACTTTCTGAATTGCTGGCTGTCATTACGTATGTAAAGAAGTATCTGTGATAATGTTTTACAAAGAAATGAGTGGTATAGAGTGTACATATGGCTCAATAGCTGGCGGAAGCTTGAGTAGATAAAGTAAATTTTATCCCAACAGTGAAATAAAATTTAGATTAAAACAGGTTTACTAAATGAATGACGTTAACTGTAATTCACTTAGTTTAAAATCCAACAATTACAGTAAAGTGGGGTGACTTTGGGTCATGCAAATTTTCTTTTCGTTGCTGAAAAGTAATGACTGAATCAAGAACAATTATTTGTTTATAACTCCTATAGTTTTAAAGTGTCTTGTTCAACTAGTGAAGATATGTCTCAGCCAGTGTTCGATTTGTTATAAATTACGAAGGGAAATACTAAACGCTAGTGGTTGCTGGTAAGTTCCAACCTACTACGTGTTTGGGTAGAAATATTCCTGGTTGGGGTGATATTCGGAATCAAATATCAATTATAAAATCCTCACGCACCAGGAAAAATTCTCCATCGACAAATCGAACACATGTAATATGTCACATAGTTTCGAGGTTTGCAACGGATTGAAAGAAGGCGATGTCTTATCACCCTTACTGTTTAATTTTGCGTTAGAATGTGCGATTTAGAAAAATAAAGGGGACAAAAAGCAAAAAGGGAGTAATATTGAGTGGTTTGAGTCAACTGTTCGTATACGCGGACGATATAGATGCATTAGAAAGCAACACCGATGTCTTAGTAGATGCGTGCGATGAGATATGACTACCGGTAAACATAGATAAAACAAAATACATGATAACAAGCTGAAACACAGAGAATGAAGGAAATAAAATATAATAATTAGGGATGAGCTCATAGAGAAAGTGAACAAATTTGAATACTTGGGAGCATACGTAACAAGCAAAAACGAGGTAACGGAAAAAATTAAAGGTCGCTTAGTATCAGGCAACGCATGTTTCTATTCAGTCCAAGAACTTCTATCCTCGCGATTAATATCAAGGAAATTGAAAATAAAATTACAGAACGGTTATTCTGCCGGTAATACTTTACGGTTGCAAAAGTTGGGGAACATATATACGTGTGTTTGAAAATAAGGTTTTGAGAAAGATATACGGGATGAGCTGAGCGGAGAATGGAGGAGACTGCATAATGAAGAACTCCACCCACTGTACGACTCACCCGCTGTTGTAAGAATAATGAAATCGCGACGACTAAGGTGGTGATGAAAACTGCTGGCTTAATATTGCCCAGGATAGAATCCTATGGCGAACATTTGTTACTGCGGCGATGAATTTGCGAGTTCCGTAAGCCATAGAGTTAGTTAGTTATAGATTACTGTCACATTGTTTATTTTTTGGTGCCATGGTTTGTTATGTGATTTCTAGAGAAGACCAAAGAGTCACCTCCTTAAATGGGGTGTTTGGGTACTCTTGAGTTTTGCATGTTGTACCAAAGGCCCAGTGTGAAAAAAAAAGTTTGGGGTATCTAATGAAAGCCCACAGTTCGTAATATCATAGACATCATTTTTGTCTATGATAATATTTTCTGTAATTTTTTGATGAACCTTAAGTCCCCCTTCACACAAATATCAACTGAGTCCTTGATTCCAGTTACTATTTCCCACTGCTCTACACTGAAACAGCAGTGCTAGTTCTTTCATCCCGTACTAAGTTCGGTGTTCGTGACGATCATTAACTGCAGCATCTATCGACAGCATATATATATATATATTTGTGTTTTTTTTTTTTTTTAATTTAAATAAGTTGCGGTACTGAACAAGCTACTAAGTTAGTTTCTCCTTTTCAAATATCTTAAGCAGTCAGTAACGACTAAAGTAAAATTCACAAATATGTGGTACTTGTTACAAATGATAGCCATGGAAAATTGGCAATTTCAAAAAAATTATAATAATTTTGAAAAGGACAGAAGATATGGCGTTCCATTTTCTTTTGATCCACCCTTATATATGTTAATTTTATTTTCGGATCTTCACTTTCGTCAACTTTGACAAGATTAATTTGTTTTTTCCTCTAGTTAGTCCCCATATTCGAGGTATGATGATATCACCCCAATGACGCCCAATCCCCCCTCCCCCCCACGCAGCCGTGTTCGTGCTAGGAGTACTAAATTTGGAGATTTTCTATTTGAACATACGTACATTAATATACTATATGTCATGTGTTTAGAAAATTCAATGTCTACTAGGCAGACCTAATTTTTCATGTTTAAAATTTCGAAAATACATCTTGCAAATCACAAACGTAAATAACTAAAAAACTAGTTACCAATACAATATCATACTTTTACCAAATAAACTTTTTTGTTTAGTGCAACTATCAATGATTTTTGTGTGAACGTAATCGAATTACATACAGAAAGTTTTGTTTAAAAAAAATGCTTAAAGTCATCCCACTTTACTATTATTTGACTATTGTTTTAATTAAATCATTACTTTAAAACATCGTAATCAATCTTACTTTTGCAGTGCAGTTAGTAGTAATGTTCAAACTATGATTATGCTATGTTATTAGAACAGATACAGATTAGTGCTTACACAGTTCACGTAACACATTACTTATCACAGATTCCATTCACCGATACTTGGAGCAGTGAATCGCAGCTGTTGAAAACCAGGAGACAGAAGTTGGTAACTAAATAATCGCGCTTTCATTGGTAAATTAAATGCTACAAGACTTTAAAAGTAATCTAATCTAACTCGATACAAAGCTAACGTATAGTGGAATCTCGAATTTTATTCATTCCCCTTCATCTTCCCTATTCCACCCCGTGTTAATTTACCTCTACAAGTGAAACGTTGTGTAATAATCTCGATAATTCAAATGTTTGTTGTTTTCTAGACGTGCCGTTGAACCTATATAATTCGGAAGTTACAGTTTAAATACTCCCCCCCCCCTTCTGTAAATCCAAGTTTTAGCCAAATAAAGCTTTGTAAGTCGATGGTAGGGAGTTGAACGATCTGAGCCGAGCCACCTCATTGACAACAATCAAATGACGAATTTTCAGAAACGATTCGTAGGACACGGGTAGAATGAGCATGAGGCGTCAACTACTCAAGCCACTGCAAGTGTCTTGCGTCTTAATCACACACAGTTAAGCATTGTTCGATTTGCTATAAATTAAGAAGGGCATATACTACTTGTTTATGTAGAAGGATAAATGTTTATTCAGAAATACAAGGATTTTATCCCTGGGTGGGATGATACTCGGAATCACTAATTGGGTATAAAATCCTCAGGCACGCGGGAAAATCCCCATCCCTGACAAATCAACACTGCAGTTAAGTGTTTCATATGATGGAGTAGCGAAAATGTAGGACCCTAACTAACTATACACGAGAAGCGTCAGTCTGTTCCCTCCCTCTGTTTATCGAAGTTTTGTATTATGCCCCTCGAACCTCGTAAAGTCAAAATATTCGATATCTCTAATTTTGGCTTTTCTACTTCAGATTTTGAGTTATCGAATTTCCACTGTAATTTTAAACTTTGCAAAATTTTAAAAAGCTAGTTTTATATTAAATCAGTAAAGACAATGGTGTAAATAGTTTAAACTATTTAATATTGATGAAGTAGGTGTAGTTTAATCTGTGGTGGATCCAGAGACGGGGAGGGGCGCCCCATCAAGGAAAAATATTTAATTTTTATAGCATAATTTAAACAATTTACAACAGAAAAAAAACTTCGATTTGTTTCCTGACTTATCCAATTTATCTAAAAATGTAATTTTTCGGGGATACCTGTGTCATATTCCGTGTTAAAACTTAGCAATATGATGTATGATAAATTTATACTTACAAAATTCACTTCGCAGGAAAATGTAAAAAAATGTCCCTAGTATATTTCACCGGCACCCTCCCCTCACGAAAATCCACAGTCCCCCACTGAGTTGATAACGTATTCGATTATGAGTATTTGAAGCATAATTACGGTAGCGAAGTAGTAGATACTGTAATTACATTAAATCTAGTCGACTACTGTTAATAGAGATCACTTACGAGCTATTCGACCGGGTGACTGTCTTTAAATCTCCGTAGGATCGGATGACAACTGCCTCTAAATTTCAGTGACTTTTCGAGAACCATTATTTATAATGAATTAATAATTTTTCACGGCACCGGATTTTAAACTGATTGACATGCCGATTGTTGGGAGTGAATAGTTTTAAACACAACCTCTTGTACCCGTCAGTACATTCTTCAGTGTTGTTAAAAGGGAAGGAATTATCACACTTTTCACAGGAAATATTAGTTTTCAGTAGGCCACTGTCGAAGGAAAATATGAGAAGCATATTTTGATTTGTTGTTAACATTATGAAAAATCTGAGGTGGAATACTATCTACATTTATATATTCGCCTTTGCTTATGTGATAAATCTTTATTTATTTCCTCCAGAATTTTATGAGTAAATTGTGTACTCACATCACTTTAGTTGATTACTAACGTAGCCACA
>JAGDQP010043398.1:0-16230 GCA_022664845.1 Lepisma saccharinum | reverse complement strand
TTAAGACCGTCGGAATTCTTACCATATTGATCACCTATAAACATTTTTAAATTACGTTAAGCAGCTGTTGATTATACACATCGCATGTCTGAGGGATTGTGTTCCTCAAAAACACTCTTCCAGAGGTAGGGAAGCGCATGGGCGGATTTATGGGGACGATGGAGGGCGTTGCCCCCAGTCATTTCAGAATGGTTTCAAATGTTTCATTCTAACTGATAGCTTTTAAAGTGATCCTCGCCCCAGGGTCTCTCTCCTCAATTCGCCCGTGGGGAAGAGATAATTCTCAGGATTTTAGTTTAAATCATGGTAGTTCCATTTCCGGATTTACGATCTAACACTTTATAATACAGTTATCTTGGAATATGCTGCAATCCGTTTTGTCATACAGCTTTTATGTTCCAGGAAACGTTAACGATTTACATTACAGATGGTCCCAGTGCACAGCGAGCCACAAAATTAAATCCAGTTGGAAGAAAATAATTTTAGCCTTCACATAGCCAACTTTTAAAGCACTGTTCATTCTTTATAAACATTGTGTTGATAAGAAATGCATTAACATAACCTTTAAAAGTGCATTACTATATCAATGGTTCCCAAACTTTTTCAATTCAAGGCTCCCGTGACGCACTAGCCGTAAGAAGCGTCTCCCTATTACTGTTCTATTTTAGGATAGAAAGTGAAGTTATCCCGGACTTGGTAGCAGTTTCTCTTTCTGAAAATAAATGGAAAAAATATGTTAGTTAGAACTGTTTCAGTTACTTAGGAAAAATGAGTTAACTTTTAGTGTAAATGTATTAATTCAATATCTATCTGCGTGTAGTGGTTCCTCTGGTTTCTGTATACCAATCTCCAGTCGCTGGTGTTATACTTACTCCTAAAACTATTTAGTTAGGGAAGTCCCGTGCTCCCTTTACTCTGTAGACTCCAAGTGGCTCTCAAGAAGCCGAAGACGCGGTGCACAATTTGGGAAAGGCTGTATATTTGTATTAAAAGCGAGGGTTAACTGTTGATAAATTGTATCTACAATTTCTGTCACCTAAAGTTGCTATTGTCTTTTTAGTGAAAGAAGGAAAATTGGCGGACTTTCCAGTTGAAACTTCGTAACAAATAAACCTAGGCCCTAGAGGTAGATTGGGCATTTATTTTTCACCAAGATTCAACTGGAAAGTCCATCAATTTTTCTGCTTTCAACAAAAAGACAACATCAACTAACTTTAGCTGACAAAAGATGTAGATACGAGATGTCAACAGCTAACCCTCGTTATGTTGAATATTGTACTCACAGTTTTACAATAGTTGTAATGAATATAGTGCGCTGAGACATGTTTCCTGTCCTAGTCTTCCAGGTTATCGTCATCATCTTCATCGTCTTCTTCTTTCTCCTCATCATGATAATCATCATTGCCCGTCGCCGTCTTCACTTTCTTGTATGCAATATTGGGTGAGAGTTCCTGTAATAGCTGTTATACTTCAGTTGGAATTGAATATTTCCTTCTCACGGGAAAAGGGGAAATACTCAAAATTTTGAAACCTGGTACTACGAGAAGATGACTGAAGATATATTCCATTGTATGAAGCCAAGATTTTCTTGAGCGATTTTCACGACACCTCCTTATGATCTTGTTCCTGGCTTCTTGTTCCTCTTCTGAATGATAACATGTCTTTAGATAGAATCCCGAATTCGATTACATTTCCACTATGTATTAGGAATTTGTGTCCTGACGAGGGCATGTAGACCATGGATAGAGCTTCATGTAAACGTTTCTGGTCTCTTAAGCACATTTGTCAAACTCTTTAATGTCGACAGGTAAACTTAAAGATATCACACGAAGGATGACGGAAAAACGTTGAATTATTTCTTCATTGCTGCCCGTGACGTTAGAAGACATTTCGGGATTACTGAAAAGGCGGCGAATTGCGTTTCCGTCATTGGAATTTCCCCTTCCCTGTCGCAGTGGTTTGTCAATTATCAACCCCATTTTTGAACGATGGTTAACAATTTTCTGTTCTCTCAGAGCAACCAAATTGTTATCTTCTTTTGTCCCCACCTGCCACTTTCTAGTCTGTAGGCAATAAGTAAAAAGCACTCGAGAAACATAATTCAACTATGCAACATTTAGAGTCCAAACCTGTAAGCTGAATACCGGGTGCAATCGGAACCGAAGCATTAATTTGTTTGGGGGTACAACCACAGATGTAATAAGTCTGTGAGGATTTACCTGTTACTGCACCGCAAATTTTGCCATCAACCCATGGTTAATAAAAACTGCTGTGCAACTTCTATAGTGCTTCTACTTTAACACAAGCAGCTTGAAGCTAGTTAATTTCTATTACTTATTTTAAAGTGGACTGTTTGGTTTCTTTTATAAGGATTAATGTTATTACTCTGCAAAACCGAGGAAATCAAGGTCTTGGATTTTTGCAATATTATTATTTTTTCAAGGTCATCTGGATTGGATGAATAGAATTGTAAGGGAATCATAGATATCACAAATATACTGGAATCATGGAAGAATTATTCTTGGTCTTCAGGACGAAATACTTTATTTGTTTGTATTGTCTGTGCCCACTGCTTTTAGCGCACCGCTACTTGAATATAATTGTAAATATTTTATTTATAATTTGTGTCACTTTTAGAATTACTTCTTGTTGAAGAGAAATCAATCGTTTGACGACGTGATCCAACAAACCCTGAATTTTTACTTCTGCTGCCGTTTCGGTGACCAGAATAACACTTTTCGTTGGGTATCATTTTAACTTAGCTTCTCTCAGAATATTATATGTTGGATAGATAGCACAGTGTCTTCATTTGGAACCTAACAGAATATATATGTACAGTACTGGCGTTTTGTGAGCTTATTTTTTATTTAAAAAACTGCAGAGCCTCTACTGCTGTGTAGGTTATAACATAGACCCCAAAATAGATAAACTTAGAACGCTTCCCTATTTCTTGCTGCGCTAAAACTAATGTGTTTTTGTTAAGAGCACGTGATTTTGAATTCATCCGCTAGGTAACTCTGGCAAAGACGTTATATTCTATTATGAGGTCTGTGTCAGAGCTACCTAGAGGATGAATACAAAATCACGTGCTCTTAACAAAAACACATTCGTTTAGCGCAACAAGAAATGGGGGAGCGTTCTAAGTCTATATATTTTTAGGCCTATGGTTATAGGGAGCAAATTAGGGGATTGATGTCTTTTTCTATACTTGGACTCATGCGTATGCGCTATTGGAGTTATCTGCTGATGCACTTGTGCCATATATCCTTACCTGAGATCCGTAATGAACTTTGAGTGGCAAGTATTAATTCTCTTTCAGAATGATTTTCAGTAAGAGGCCTGACACATGTCAATTTCGTTTTCAGATAGCTTTCCTCAAAATACATTTTAGGTCTACTCTGCCCTGAAACTGATGCTTTGGACTTCCAAGAAGAATGAACATACTTTGCTGGCGTTAGAACACTGTCATGAAATTTTAATTCATTTTCCAACTACTTAGCACGAATCCCTTTTACGAGAATATTCTTCATCTTTTATCAAATCTACTTGTAAATTTCCACGCATTTCTTAACACTACTATCTAAATTATCCTTAGAATAATCTCCTATGTTTAATTTGTTCAATAGGTATTCAATACGCATTGATCGCATTGATCCATGTTTTGACGACAGTTCCATACGAGTTACTTTAAACTCGACAGAAGCCGTACGTTCAATGAAAAAGGGCCTAGCAAGGTAGATGGGAAAAGTGCCTTGGAAGGAATCGTGATAAAAAAATACTGCGATATTCAGCATAAAAATGATGGTTCTTCAGCAACCTTCAGCTCAAAAGACGCTTAGCTAACCTCAAAATAAATTAAAGTCCGTTTTTTGGTAGTTTAGCAATATCCCGGTCGGATTTGCAATTACAATAACCTTCTTTCTTAAAATTGAAAAATTTTCAAGCTCTAAAAGATGGTAATTGTTTCGTTTATGCTGGCGCGAAATTCAATTTTTTAGAGAGGTTAGAAAATTTTAAAATTGAATTTTAAAAAAACTAAGACAACAGTTGGCTCGAAAAATATATGTTATGTATTTTAGTGGTTCTATAACCATGATTCTTTTCAGATGTTTTAAAGTGGTAGAACATAACCAAAAATAAGACACGTGACCGGGCTTTGTACGTAATACATGCACTGTAAATACAAGTTCGGAAGCGTTGTTTGCCAGGTCGCCTTCGTGGACGACTGGTCAAGACGTCAAATTCTTGAGTGTAAGGTCCCGGGTTCGTGTCCTGCCCTGGACAATATCTTTTATTCCTTTTTTCTTTCAAAATATATCTTTATATGTTCATATTTATTATTTAATAATTGCTAGGATGTATATAAGTAACTAATTGGTACTGAAAGCTAGGATATATCTGGAGCCACACCGTGCAAGGGGGTCACGGTGCGTCCGAAGTCCGAAGGGAGCTGCGTGGAGTGCAGCCTCCGGTTAGCGGTGGTCATACGCAAAAATGCTGTTAACATTCTCTTCCACTTGTTATTTGGTACACATAACATTTATTTTATCTTTAACTTATACCAATGTCTGTGCTGTTCATTTGCACGGTCCAGAAAGTCGTAATAAAATATAACTTTTTAAAGACATCCTTTTCTTAAATAATTCGTACTAAAAAGTAAGAACATATTAATTTAGTTCATGGATGATTAAAAAGAAACCCATGGAGCGCACAAATTGAAGAATTTATAAAGTGACTGTATATGAGAGGGCGCCCCGTGCGATCTTGGTCTGTATTCAGATATATCTTTTCTGTAAGTAGCAATCAGTTATACATCCTAGCAATTATTAAATAATAAATATGAACATATAAAATATATTTTGAAAGAAAAAAGAAGAAAAAGTGTTGTCCCGGGCGGGACTTGATCCCGGGACCTTTCGCTCAAGAAGTCCACGTCTTGACCAGTCGTCCACGAAGGCGACCTGGCAAACGACGGTTTCGAACTTGTATTTACGGTGCATGTGCTACGTAAGAAGCCCGGTCATTTGTCTTATTTTTTGTTATGTTCTGAAAACACTGAACATCTGAAAAAATTCATGGTTATAGAACCATTAACCCATTGGTTATAGAACCAATTGGTGCAAAACAAACATGTTGTTATTAAACATTACAAAATGTAGTGTTATGTTTTATACGAAAAAGAGGAACTATTTGAAATTCGATTACAATATTAATGATTCACCATTGGTCCGAATAGATTCTATTACGGATCTTGGTGTGACATTAAAGCCCAACCTTTTATTTGATATGCACATTAAGCGTATTATTAGTGAAGCTCACAGGAACTTCAGGTTTGTAATGAAATTAGGAAGCGATTTTTCAAATATTAATGTTCTAAAAATCGTATATACATCGTATGTTCGGTCAAAGTTAGAATATGCTGCGGTAGTATGGCATCCTAATACAAAGAAGAACACTCGCCAAATAGAAATTATACAGTCTAAATTTGTTCGCTTTCTGACTTACAAAGAAACAGGAATACTAAGTTACGAAGTACGTACTTAAGAAGGTACTAAGTTCGAAAAGTACTTGGACCTAGCAAACAAATACACATTACCATCTCTGGAAAACAGAAGAGTTAATTTTCTAATATCTTTCCTGCACAGACTATTGCATAACAATATTAACTCGGAAAGTTTATTGTCAGAAATAGAGTTGCACGTCCTGCACAGAATTATTCGACCTCGTGATGCAGTTTTCCATCTCCCGACCCAAAGAACGAATGTATTAGATATATCGCCTATTAGGAGAATATGCTCTTTATATAACTGTATTCTTAAAACGTGTTCTGATATAGATCTATTTAATAAAAAAAGAAGTCAATTTTATTCGCATATAAGGTAACGAATTGTTTTGACAGAACGAATCTCCAAATAATGTGTGTAGAATATGACATGTATGTTGAACACCACAACTAGGTATCTAACCTGTCGTGCTCCGTAAATAAATAAATAAATTAAAAATACATTCCATGTATATTTTTTTCGAGACAAATGTTGCTTTAGTATTTTTTTAATTAAATTTTCAAATTTTCTAACATCTTTAAAAATTTGAATTTGGCGCCAACATAAATGATTCAATTACCGTCTTGCAGAGCTTGAAAAAAATCTTCATTTGAAAAAAGAAGGTCATGGTAGATGCAAATTCGACCGAAATATCGCTAAACTACCAAAAACACACTTCAATTTATTTTCAGATTGGGTTAGCATCTTTCGAGCTGAAAGTTGGTGGAGAACCATCATTTTTGATGCTGAATATGGTAGTACTTTTTTTTTATCACGATTCCTTCAAAGGCACTTTTCACCATTTCTCAGAAAGGCACAGGCCGCGCTGGAAGGCACAAGTAAGGCATTAAATCAACCAAATCAAATACCCTACAAACTGATATATTTCAAAGTGCGACTCGGTTGCACTTGGTTCTGTAACTCTATGTGAATAGACAAGATGCTATATAACATTATACAATTGCCTTTTTGTGTTTTTAAAAATACCTACCTCAGTATTTTCTGCGTTCAAATAAAATGCAATTATGTGAAAAAATCTAAAAACCTTTCTTCTAAAATTCCATCTAAATTAGGCAGTTAATTGCAACAAAACACTCATATTTTTGGTCCTTTCACTATACACCTCAACAAACAGCTTGGAGTTCTCCAGCCAGAACGTCTGATATCACCACATGATAAGATAACGGCTCCCATCCTGTGTAGACCTGCTTATGATGTTACAAGTAGTTTATTGTGAAGGCCAATCTTACTGCTTTAACACAAAACAGAAGCAAAGTGTTTTTGTGAAGAAAAAAATATTTTTCAGCCATATCTGAATTCTGGCCCACTGTGACGTGCTTCAGATTCTGATTCATATTCCCCGAAATAGCTTAATCCAGCACTATTTCTAGCATAGCCATTTTGGTAGCGGGGCCAACTACAGGTCTCAACAGATCCAATAACTGGTACACGCCTTCAGGTCTCAAAAACGAATAATGAACGTAAGGACCAATACCTGCGTATGAAGGGGGTCAAGTACTAGTTAGAGAGGGCTAAAAATAGGTCATTTCGTTGTTTTGAAGAAAAAAGAATGTAATAGAAAAAAAATTTCTGCATTGTTATTGTTTCACTGCAAAATTAATTTCGGGAAGGTTCTAAGAGTTTACAGTTCGCATGAACAGAAAAATAAAGCCGGAATAGATCTTCACTTCAAGTTTCAAACCGACAGTGCTCTAAAAGTGATGATAATTGCTACATTTACCCTACTATAACTTTTATGAAGAAAAATATCTTCAGTTCCTTCGGGAAAATTGTTGTTGAAAAATGCTACGAAATCCGGTTTACTTATCTCACGAGTTGGCAACACTGTTGAGTACATCCCATTACGTCATTGCTTCGCAGTGATGCGCATGCTTCGTTGCCAAGGCCTCCGCCGGCCGCTCTGTAACTACGGCATGCAAGATGCAGTGAATGAAACGTTATTTTTACCATCACGTGGGTGTAGTCTGCAATTCTGATGTGCGAAATGTAAATAACAACAGCAAGATAAGTTCTTTGTGTTTAGTTTGTATAATATGCAAGGAAATTGTTCGCCAATACAACTACAAAAATATAGTGTAAATTGGCCTCCTTGTTGATTATTGCATGCTATATTTGGTTCGGATTTAAAATGGTGGATCTGTTACATCCTTCAGGAAATAGAAGGGATTCAACATTTCTTAAAACGGAAATACTTAGGTAAGATATCTTCATTTCACATTTGGATTTTTGATTTAGAATTATAGGAATCTGTTATTTTGATAATGCAACATGTTACCTCTTTCAGCATTGAAGTTAAATTGATCAGAAGTCGTTGGCGAAATTTAAGCGTGTGTTTATGTTGTGTGTTTGTTTATTCACTCTGATAGCCGAGTAAATAAAGGGTTGCAAGCTGAAATAATTTATGAAAAGCTAATTTTTTCAGGATTCCCGAAAATGAAATCCCGAAAGTCCCCTAAAATACCATGTGTGCGTCACCTCCAAAATAGCGGACAAAGATGGCGGCTAGGCCCTCAACATATGGCCCAGGAAATGAAGATTTGATGTCGGGAATAATTAGGGGAAAGCTGAATTTTGGCCAGTTATTACATCACTACTAGAGGTGTATTTCCTCAAAACTACCTGTCTCTCCTCACTGCTCTTCTCCCCCTAACCCCCCGGAACTACAAATTTACAGACTTTCAGAAATTGTATCGTAGCTTGTTTTAAACTCACAATATAAAAAAAATAATAATGTTCGAGGTAAAAGTTATTGCGTGTTTCATAAGTTTTAGAATGATGCATATATCAATATGGCTGAACAATTGTTATCTAATGAGGTAGAAATGAGACGCGACAGCGCGGGAACAATGCTTTACCTTCTATGTGTGCCCTGTCCCTATTAGGCAGTTGTGAGCTCTCGACGATTATGACAACTTGTCTTTGTTGCGTAGGAGCAAGCATAACAGATAATGATATTTTGGAGGCCTTTTCATGTGATATATTACTACCCAGTTAGCATGCCAGCTTGCAGTAAGACTGTCAGTCACTTACTTAGAGCTTATTAAGCTTGATAGTGTGTTGAAGTTAATAAATAAGCATGAAACAATCTTGTTGGAACAACATAAGTGGCTTGGCTGTTATCTGAGCTAATTCAAGCCTGTTGCCAGCAACTATACGAGGAATCTTGTCAAACTTTAAAATTATTTGATCTTTTCGTTTCACTCCCACTGTCGTCTCACTGTTCCATCACGTGCAGACCTATTTCGATATAGTCTAATCTTCTCCAACTCCCATCCTTTCACTACAGACGTCTCTTGCGATCTGGTGGACTAAGTATAAATAGCGCATCGAAGGCGAAGTAGGACGTGTGGTTCTGTGGTCTAGTGACTACGGATTTAGGTTGGCGTGAAGTCAGGAAAGATGCCGAAAAACCCCGAGAAGGACGCTAAAGCATTCGCGAAGCGTCCGTGACGTGACTCAGGAATTGCATACTACGCCGACTAGAGTTTAGCTTATCGTGCAGAGGTACCGGGAACTGATTACGTATTCTGGAAGACCGGAGGATGTACATTTCTGCAGTAGATGAACGTTTCTACAGTCGAAGCCAGAAATCGACTAGAACAAAACAAGTGAGAGGTATGAAACTGTGAATGTCAGATCTTGAACTGTGAGAAGATGGTTTCATGACGCCGGACGGATCTCCAGAAGACCTGCTACAGTGATGCCAGTTTTCTAAATCGAAGTTTCCGTCAGAAGGTTTAAAATTTCCTGTTCAGAGCCGGAATTTCCCGCAACTAGTTATAAAAGTTATCGGCTAAGGATTCTTATTATTTACCGTACTTGCGTCCAATGATGATTGAATTTTCACCTCAATAGTCTTCATTTTTCAAAACTCATAGAAAATGTATATGTTCACAATGAAAGTTCATTTTAAGAAAATGCACCATTGTGTTCCGCTTAAAGCTCTGCAATTTGAATTTCACTAGTTTTCACTCGATTGTTATGTTCCAGCACTTTGTTTCGTTCTAATAAAGCATCTGTTTTACTTTCGCCTGAAGTTTCACCCCTTCCGAAAGTTGTGTAATTTGCTTTTACTGCATATTAACTCCATGTTGCAGGCTTGGTGTCGGAACCTGGTACACTCTGTAACCACGTTTTAAAATATTTGTCTTAGCCACTCCTTGTCGAACCTTTTCGTTTTCTTCGCTTTTTATCGCCTGAAGATCTCATAATTAAAAGTAATCTATGAAGAACATACAGCCTAACAAACTTCTAAAATTTAGTCTAACAACAGCCAGAAATGCGCACAAAAACACTGAATTCGGAAAGAGATTTAAGACTGCACCTTACAAGGCTCACAAACTGAGTTAAAATCAAGTGACCTGACATCTTGATTATTTAAAGGAAAGCAGTTTGAATTATTGAACTTCGGACCAAGCAGCTCTACTTACGATCAAAGTTGTTGGTTTACAAAACTCACCCCGTCCCTGCATCAGTTGACCCTACCCACATGTCCTCCTCCTCCACCTCTCTTACTCTTTGTTAATGTGTGTGGACTGTGTGTGTTGTGTGTGTGTATGTATGTCTGTTTTTTATTTTAGCGGCGTTTCTTTATTTGTTACATAGCACCGAAGTTTCTGAGTTTTATATTGAAAATACCTTCATAGAACAACCTCCATAGAATACACCCTTGGCACCTCCTTGAATGAAGTATAGTACAAATATCAGTTTTAATTAATGCACAAAGGACCTGAAAGAGCATTGTCCTGTTTGTCCTCATCCAACACATGTCAATTTTCGTGGTTCATAAAACATTCCCTCGCCTTGCAATTTCTGTACTTCCCACTCCTTTTTCAGAAGATCAACCTTTCCTCACTCCTCTGTACTTTCATTGCTACAGGTGCAGGGAACAAAGCAAGGAGGGTGGGGATGCACAATAAAATCATGCTTGGAGGCGTCTGTCCGTCCAAGAAAATGTGAAAGGACGAAAAGGAGAGAAGCAAAGATAGTGTGTGTGTGTGAAGAAGACAGAGAGATAGGAATTTTCCATCCAAAATTTTAGAACCTATTGAAATTTCCCACTTTTGGCCACATTTAGCAAAAATTTCCCTCTTTCCCGTAAGACCATAGAATTTCCCGTAAAAGGAAAATTTCGCGCCAAGTGGCTTTACTGAATATACAATACTTCACTGCTACTAGCCCCAAACTGGATATTTAATATTGGCACGCACGGGGAGATCTGGGATTGGAGCAATGAAGAGTACGGAACAGTTCTTTCTCAGATGAGTCCCGATTCTGTCTCCAGTCTTCAGATGGACAAGAAACAGTGCGGAGGAGGACCGGCGAAAGGTATTCTGCATGCACATTTTGATCACAAATAACATTCTCTGCAGGTGCAGTAATTGTTTGGGCAGGGATCAGTTTCACTGAATGACCTTGCCTTTGTAGCGGGTGGGGTTTTTGCGGCCTATCAGTACATCCAAGACATTCTTGGAGAACAAGTCCTTTCGCAATTTATTGGTAAAAATTTCATGCTAACGAACGATAATGCATGTCCTTATGTGACGTGTTGTATCATCCGGCACCTCAATGAAGTACACAATAAATCTGATATCAACCCAATTGAACATGCTTGGGACATTTTAGAAAGAAATGTCCGTTATCATTCTCCAGGGACCCTACAAGAGCTACAGAAAGTCCTCTGTGAAGAATGAGAGTATATTGTTGTGATCTCAAAGAAAATATTGCAGTGATCCTTAGGAACATGCCTCAGACATTGCAGGGCGTCATTCAACCGAGAAGTGGGAAAACACAGTTTTAAAATTGGGTGAAAGGGTAATTGTGCAGGAAGACCAGAAAAATCACATTATTTAACCTGCCTTCTGTGCAGCAATTTTAAGTTTGGAACGAATGTTTAATTTTATGACCAATGTGAAACGATGCAGATTTCATCTCACTGTGAGCAATTTGTGTTAAAATTTCGTTTATTTCTTAATGCTTCCTAACCGCCGGAAAAGTCCAAAGGTTTTGCTCAAAATACTGACCCGTTTCTTATGGATGTTCCAATTAAGTGAAAAGTTACATCGACTTCCATTAAAAAAATTCGAATTGGCCTCGGCACCCCTTACAACCTTTCTAAGTACTAGATTTCAAATATGCACATGTTGCGCATACGCTTTTTTTATTTCACGAAAGCTATAAGCCAAATTATTTCCAAATTGCCGAATCACTCGGTAGCGTGTCTTCTGTTTCCTCAGACGATACTATGAACTTCGTGTGTTACGTCATCATTTGTTTACATTTCGTTAGATCATCCCGGACCTTGTCATCACTTTCAATAGCTTGCACAAATAAACTGTCTTTATATTGTAGTGTTTTCTACGTGCTTACAAGTGATATAATACACATATGGCTATTTTATATGCATAGCGTATGCAAAGAACGAAACTTGTTTCATTTCTAACAAATTTGTATCATTGGGTACTAGATTCTTTGAACAACAAGGACGGGTATTTCTTTCTGTGTACATATCTTAGGAGAACAAGATCATCATTTTCTATTTATTCAGAAAGAATAAACACATTTTAACTTCAGAGGTACGTAGACTAAATAATATTAAAAAAAAGAATGTTAAGCTGCGTAAGCGTTTCGTTACCATTAGTTTTAATCCTGTATAAGTTTGTTTGTTTAACATGGTGTTTCTCAATGTGTTGGTCGCAAGATTCTCAGGTTAAAAGGGTAGCCATGTGTCAATGAATTTTTGACGAAAGAAAAGAGCCTAGATGAGATTATCAAACTTGAATCGGCGCTGGCAACACTACATTGTGGCCCAAGGGCATTACTTTGAAAATGGAAGTGCGTAACAGATACATGGTACCATATACAGAGTGATGCAAAACAACACCGACAAACCTACCTTACGAGATTCCTCACATGGAAATAAAGAAAATCATTTATAGAACATCGGGGGTGCACAAATGCTTCGTTTCGGCGCTATAGGCTGTCGAAAGTGTGGTAAAATGAACTCTAGAGCTTGATATTTCCAACATGGTACCCTCAAAGACTTCAAACCTGGTCTATCAAAAAATGACATATTCCAAAATTGTGCAGTGGATGCACAAGGGATTCCCCCAAAGAAAATAGTGGATTTGCAGACATTTTCTGGAGTTAAAGATGGGACGGAATAAGCTTGAGAAACGTCTTTCCGTATGAGTAGATATGTAAAACGTAATCTCTGTCATATACCCGTGCAATTACAGTATTTTTACTGCGACAAATTGGACTCACCATTTGTTCAAATTTATGGAAATTACCCCTGTTTGGTTATGCAACCACACATCATTTTGTAGAAAATCGTTCCGCAAAGGAAAATTGTTTGAGATATCGACTTCTCGCAAACGAATTATTGTTTCTTGGTGGAAAGCCGTCCTATTTATGCTCGTTTCGAACCATCTTTATATCAATGAATTTGTGGAAATCCTCTATTTCCTTTGAGGAATCCCATGCGCACCGATTGCACAATTTTGGATAGACCAGGTTTGAACTTTTGAGCGTACAATGCCGCCTCATTTTTACTGTTAATAGTATTGAAAATATCAAGCTGTAAAATTAGTTTTTTTCACGTTTTCGACAGGCTATAGCACCGAAACGAAGCATTTATAGACTGCATCCTCAATGGTCTATAATGTTTTTCTAATTTCCATGTCAGGAATCTCGTGAGGTATTTTTGTTGGTGTTGGTATTTGCAACCTTATGAGGGCATGTCTCATAGATTGTATTTTATTATGCCAAAGGGGCACAATTATCTTTTATATTGTTTGAAAGTTATTTGAAATTATATTAAGGCGTAACTCATATATTACCATTGCGTTGTATGTAACTAAAACTCGATTTTCTCAGAAGTGAAAAATTGCAGTTATACCCCCTTTAGCTCTCAACCGTATATATGAAGAGTACAGGGTAAGAACAATTAAAGTCAAGTTTTGAAAGTTGTGAGAAAACACACATTTTAATGTGTAATCACTTGCGTTTCAATTTCTTTTTGGTCTTTAGGGACTTTGGCGTAGGTTGATAATGTACCAGAGGGTTAGGGGGAAAAAATCAAGTGCTAATACTTTAAAATATGTGTTTTCTAACAACGTTCAAAAATGGACTTTGATTGTTTCCCCCCTGTATTTTTCATATGTTAGATAGAACTGAGTTTGATAAACAAAGATGGAGCTTAGTCAATGGGGTGGAATTTGGCGTTGCAGAGCTGCAGCCTGCTGACGGCATAGATAAATGAATTTTACATTTCCAATTTACTATTAACAATAAAGCTAGGGCGGCATGGTATCGTCAAAGGCTTCAAACCAGCTCTTTCGGAAATGCATTTCCAAAATTGTGTAAGAGATGCGTAAGGAATTATGTAGTGGATTCCGAGAAGTTCTCTGAAATAAATATAGGTCGAAATTAACATGAATTGATGACTTTCCAGCAAGTACTCTTACTTCGTGTGCGGCAAATAGATAACCCAAAAAAGTACCTTTACTAACAATTTTTCTTTAATAATTGACTAGTAAGAATTACATACGACATTCAACGATCGTTTGGTATGTTGTTAGCAGTGAGAGCGAATGGTATGGCCGCGTTCTATGGCGGTGATTAGCTATACAATTTTTACTCATACGGAACTCATCTTATTTATGCTATTTTCACCTACTTTTACATCAGACAATTTCTTGCAATCTATTACTTGCTTTGGGTCCTTGCGTTTTCGGATAGAGCTGGTTTGAAGCCCTTGACGATAGCATGCTGCCTTAGTTCTACTGCATTTGAAAAGTGAAACTCTAAAGTCCATTTAGCAACGCTTTCGGCAGGCTGTAGCTTCTCAACGCGGTGGAATTTTCAGTCCGGTGACCAAGATTTGTTTTCCTTATTTTCGATGTGCTATCATCATCCATGTTTGTCTGTCGTTTTATTGAGGTGAAAAGTTTAATATTGTAAGAGGTAATAGTACTCGTCTTTCTAACTACATAGTAAAATAACGTCGTGTGAGCATGTAGATGATTATCAACCATTATCGATATATATCTTGTCTAACTTTCAGAACAGGGAATGTATAAGCCACAAATTATAAATCGCCTAAAATGAACTAACCGAAATGGACCATCGGAGGGAAATGTTCAAGCGATATAATCAGCTACAATGTCAGAAAATCACTAAAAGACTATTTTATGCAGGAAATAGAAAATGTTTTGTTGAGAAGGTCCTTTCCCCACCTTTTTTATTTATACTATAATGTGTTTCTCATTTTCATGTCGGGAATCTCATGATGTGCTTTTGCGGGTGTTGTTTTCGCAAAAGCCTGTATATATACATGTAGGTAGATAGACAGCTAGACATAGGAGTGTATTTATGGATGTGTGCAAAGTAATTCGCTATTAATATTTGAGATTCAAAAGTATTCAATCACTTAGCAACTTGATTTAACAATTTGAGTTTCACACGATAAGACTAAATTAATTGTATTGGCGGTAATTGCACTATGGCTTACACCCGCCCGAAATTGGCTTAAAATTTATTCATGGCCTTTAACCGCATTTGACTCAGACCGTAATTTAACAATGGGCGTATTCAAATGGTATTGGTTGATGCATATAGGCAGACCAATAGGATTCAATTGCTTTCTCAGGCAAACCAATAAAATTCAAGTGTTCTCTCAGTGCTTAGTCTGTTAAATGCGCCCAATGAGTATTTATTTTCTTGCACAGACTTTATAGCTATCTTTCATCTCAAATTTTTTGTAGAAATTCAACAGGATGTATCACTTAATCTATTGAAAATCTTCTCATAATAAGCCTATTATATGTTTTTCTTATAATTGCACTCATTTATGAAAGACCTGTCTTCGGAAGAATTTTAACATCCTGGTTGGCCAAAGTACAAAATGTTTAATCTATTAGAAGATAATTTTGTTGTCTTTCTTTTGTCTGGAAAAAGAGTTGTAGATAGCTCATGGTTAAAAGCCAGGGAGATGATGATAACGGATTTGTTGATACATACTATTTACAATAAATGGTACATGTAGTGATATAAAATGAATTCACAACTATTCTTATCAATCTCTTCCAAGAAATTAGCTCTATGCTCGCTGTCTTTGATTGATGATTTAAGAAAACTACTTTCTCTTTAAATACATTGTCTTCGTACTATTAAATATAGTGAATATCTATTACTCCTCATCAACGACATTTCATCTAAGGTAGGCAATTTTCGTTTTTCATATCTATATTATAAGCGATTCTTAAAAAATAAGTAATAATAGATTGTGTGCTTAAAGATTCTACGTTTCACTGGTGCCTACCGAGGCACAAGAATTGTCGTACTCATGTGATAATTCACACATTCCTTTTATAAAAAATACTTAATATTCTAACGTAGGCCCGTAACCAGAAGGGCTGAGACAGGGGCGGAGTTCCCCTCTACCACCATTGTAAGCCTCCCCTAGTGTATCGTATCCACTGTCAAAATGAAGAAATATTTTTGATAAACTAATAGCGTTTTATGCTACAGTTTCTCTACAACTTTCTCGTTTTTTCTGCAATCATGTTTGATCGGTGAATGCTAGCCACTTCGTTGTGTTAAATATTTGTGCTTGTGCTTCTGCTACAATGACCCACATACGTAAGTTACCTCTGTTTCTGCC
>JAGDQP010043397.1:0-16230 GCA_022664845.1 Lepisma saccharinum | reverse complement strand
TTCTCGTGTTTAACATTGCTGGTAGTGTTCATTTCCTTAGGTGTGGCTCCGCAGACATAGCACGTCCGTGCTAACTTATTACATACTTTACCATCAACCATAGTTAACTGCAACAAATGCCGGACATGGCAATGTTTCTCTGCTGTTACTGTGGGTTTCAAGTTCTGCACTTGTTGCTGAATGTGGTTAACCTCTTGTGTCACTAATTATGTTGTTTCTTTCTTGAACTGGATTCTAATTGGTCGACAAAACCTTACAGAAGATGGTCGTACATTTTGTATGATGTATCCCGGCTACCGATGTCGAAGGTGTTGACACAGATGACGTAGGCAAGTCGTTTTGGAACACAATCTCTTGATCTAGCCATTCCTGGTTGCTCTACTCAAAATGTTTATAGTCCCGGTTACACTTGTATCGTTTGTCGAACATTTGGTGACATAACTGCGCCAGGTGGAGCCTTCCTTCTTTAGTTAACAGATACTGACAATTCGCGCTCAATAAATGGAGTCAAACATCGTCCTTTTGCGTCCTTGCTGCCATTTGTATGCCGAATCACGCGCAGTAGGCTTCTTCTCGTAGTTTTATAAGAAATCGTCTGCAATAAAGAGAAACTAAACTCATTAAGTGTGCATTGTGACAAAATGGTTTACATATACTTTTCATTCAACCAGCAGCTTGTCTACCTGTAACAAAATCGGGCAAAATTGGCTTCTTGTCTCCGCAAGAGTACGTATTGAGCTATTGTCTGAAAGATAAATCATACATTGAAACTGCTTGAAGCTCATTAAAACTCAAATTGAACTAACAGGAACCACAAAAATAAATGGAGTTCCAACCCTTTTAGTTTTACCACCTTCTGTAACGTTTACGACATAATAAACCACTGCTAACCTCATGTCTGGAAAGAATAATGTACAAAGACAAAACAAAACAAACAATTACTTTATTACACTCACATCATTCTGGTCCAACATAGATATCACTATTATGCAACCTGACGTCTAAAAACAACTTATCACTACAGTAAGCAAATGCTCACTTAAGGCTTTCTTCTCGGACATCGGGGGAGGGGGAGCTGACACCCTCAGCATACCACGTTGTTTTGACTACAGGGATCATCTTTCTTTCCACCCACATCGGTTTTGACTCTCTTCTACAAACTTCATTTTCTCGGTTTTATAAGTTTTAGAGGTTTCTGGACCACTCTGCATCGATTTGAATTTTTGAGGGACTGAACTAGGCATTTTTAGAAGGCTGCCTAACAAATTTGGTGTCAATCGGTTGAATAGGGGCTGAGAAAAAGTCCGAACAACGGGCGAAAAGCGACAACGTCGAAAAATCGGCGAATATCAGAAATTATACTTTCCGTTCAGTAGCCACGTTGTCCCTAGTATTCGGACGGGTTGCACAAAACGAGTGACAACTTTGTCCAAACTTCTGGATTTACCTCCTGCTGTAGGCCCGGTCGAAAGCGTTTTTTTACTGTTAATGGCATTTTTTTTTATTTAAAAATTGCATTTAACCCAAGTTGACCATTTTAGGTTTAGTTCCGATCTAAATTATAATTCGACTGCGTGCTATTGATGCAGAAAGTAAACAGTCGCAATTTTCAAATTATATGTCAGATCATGCCGCCTAAGGTAAGTCATAAATGTATATATGGCTAATAATTGAGCTGAATTTAATTCAATTCTGATTAAAATTATAGCCGTAATTAGATAATATTAAACTGTAAAGCAAACTGACGCAGTTTTGAGACTATACGTCGGATCATGCTGGGTAACATTTGTCTCAATGTTATTTACCTACATAACAAATATTCGAGCTAACTTTGATTCAATTTGGATTAAAACAATGCTTTTAGTATTATTTAACTTTACCTTTGTCAGTATTAAATTGAGCGATTGTGGAAGTGTTCACGTAAGTAATTGTTCACTATGAGCACACGCGTATTCACTTTCACGATCCAAAGGCGGACTAGTAACGTGACCATAAAATCCATATGGCTGTGGATTTAGCCTAAAACGCCTATTTATTCCTGGAACAGAAGACATATTTTGGGTCATTTACAGTGGAAATACACCAGTTTTACAGTGGCTAAAATGTCTATTTCACGCGTCAGTACCTACAAATGCCTGCCGAGGTTTTAGTCGAGATTTTTGTTGTTGAGGTTTTTGCTCGTGATGTTTTGTGGTCGAGGTTATTGCTGGCAAGGTTTTAACGTTGAGGGTTTGTCTTCGAGGCTTTTGTCCGACGTTGAAATGTACTATCGATGTTTTTACCTGTCGGTAAATCGTCTGTCGATATTTTTGCAAACGTTGTTTTGTTGACGAGGTCTTGTCACGTAATCCCCCGTATCTAATTATATTTGGATTATACTCCTGACCTTGTCGCATTATTTTTAAAACTATATTTTGTACGATCTATGAAAGTAATCTATGCATGGTAAGGTAACCATTTCATTTCAACAAGAGGCGACAGCTTCTGTGATCTTTTCTTTTATGGAGCAATCTCGTCTGATCTTTTGTTAATGTATTGGCACGTGGGGAAACCATTCCTCTTCGTGGTTACGGGGGCGGGGTCATGTCAAGCTACATCGTAGATTCTGTAATGTGATATTCGTTCCGGCATAACTGATCGGCGACTCCAGAGTCGAAAGAAAGATTTTTCCTCTGTCGGGGTTCCTTCATTTCTCGAAGGCATTTGCAGGAAAAGGAAATAATTTGCTCCGGTGTGAATGATGATTTTACATTGTTTCCCTCTTGGGAGGGTGATAAAATGACGAAGCTATCGCGGGCTCTGCAGAGTGGAAGATCAATGTAAAGAAAGAAGCTATACAGCTAGTAGCTCAAGCCATTCTTTCTTTTTCTGGGGGCAGGGGGGGGGGGTTACTGTCTGAGCCCAATGAATAGTTGCAGAGTGTGGATGGTGTAGTAAACACTACTTTTCAGGAAGAAAGTCAATACAAAGAAGTTCTGTGGTGCGAGATAGCAGGGCCTGCCAAAAATATTTCGCCATATTTTGCAGAGGGTGGAATGGGATCACCCCAGCGTAAGTTCAATTTCCTAGGAATTTAATAATATTGAAATTACAACTTTGTGCTTTACTCTTGATTGAATTATACGTGTTGGACTTTAAAAATATTGGATAAGACGCTTGAGATATGGCGATGTTTCAATTCGCTGTTATAAGGACATTGTTCGTGACGATTTTCGGAGTTTTCATCAGTTCCGCAAGATGAATGCCGGGACAGTATCTTTAATAGAGACCTTAGACTCCTGAGGGGAATTCGAGATGGGCATAAGCCATACTGCAGTTACCGCTCATAGAATTAATTTTATCTTATTCTTATCTTATCTTAGTATAATTATTTCTTTCATATTTCACTTGCCACAATGTCAGTAGACTTCCTTCCGTTCATTGCAATGCATGGTTCTCGAAGAGCTAAAGCTCAGCTGAATATTAACACGATCTTTTCGAAGTCAATAAAAATGGAAGGGACCGCACTCAAAGCAAACGATCTACGATTTCTCAGTAGTTCAGCAAGACCGGTTTACCCCATTCCACTCACTACGAGCATGGCAGGGAATATTTTTGCGGTTTTTACCCCTTAGACAATACAATTCTAACAAACTTGTTTCAAAAAGAATTTCACTATTTTCTACATAGTGTATGAAAACTCAGGCGGGCGCCGCTAAAGTAAATGCTAAGGGCCCGCAGGGCCACCGTAGCTGGACTTCTAGCTCTGATAAGCTACTTTCGTCCTTCGAGTTATTTTTATATAATTGTTTAGAATAAATATTATATTATTATTTGAAATGAACCGGATTAAGCACCAGGGCCCAGGCAACGCCCCAAGCAAACCCCCAGAAAATCCACTTTTCCCCTTTTGATTATTTTGAGTGAGCCTAAAGGCATTATCCAGAAGAACTGATCATTTATAAGTAAAATTGCCAGAATTCAAGTCGGGTGAATCTGTAAAAAGGATGAAGGATGATTAGGTAGATGAAGGTGTTGAGAGAAAATTTATATATGTTGTCATCCAAAGTATTTTTTTTTTGTAAAAGTTTTTAAGAGCTCATTTTTGCGGCGCGCGGCGATTTAAGTATTTATAAACATCTAGTGGCCAAAGATAGAACTACAACATGTTCAAACTGAACGCGTAAATGTATATCAATCTTAAGGAAGTACCTGTACCTTCGTGTTGTGAGATTTACTTGTTATACATAATTTTAGCGTGAGCATTGTTTTTGTTTTCCTGAGAACGTCGTTGAGATTTAGAAGATATAATCATTTCTGAAGACTTTTGTGAAGGATTTCCTTCTTTACAACTTCATGTGAACTTGTATTTGTATGTTACATATCTTTTGCTACGGCCTGTTTATAACTTCGTTGTATTCTTAATGATCTGTATACATTATTCGACATAACTCTTGTTTTATAATCACTTCTTAATTTGTCTCCTGATCGGGTTTTTGAATTATCGTTTATGAAGAACTCGCCTCTGATTCATCCACAATGATTCAAGACAGTTATTAATAATAATATTTTCTCCTGGAAACCCTGTATATATTATACCGGTTTGTCAACGTTGTAAGACGAATGCTGTAATGTCTGCTGTTCAATGCTGTTTTAACAACTTCTTATGAACTTACGACATCATTATTGGATGAATAATGAACCTCTTGATCATTCTCTCCAGTATTATAATCTGAATCATTTACTGCAGCATCTAATTGCTAGTTGCTTGTAAACGAAAAGCTGGAAAACCTATAATTGTATGAGTGAGATCTGCAGAAACAGAATATTATTCACTCATCTCTTGTATAGCACTTGGAATGTTACAGTTTCAAGACAATAATAGGCGATGATGAATTATTGATCAAGCGTAGAGATGTCTAGTTAGAAGAAGAAAAAACAAATGCCTTCAGCTGACTTATTGCTGCTAATGATATGAGATTCACGGAAACTTCAGTCTGTACTACACGTGTAAAACCCACTGGTTTAAGAACATCATAATCCGGATCAGATAACACAAGACAATCGTTGAGGTACACTGTTGTTAGAGGGTTATGTGTACCTTCTTGACTACCCTCTCCTGATCAAGTAGGGATGTTTATACGGCAGGTTTCTCTTATTTTTTCTTCTACAGATCCTTTTTAGTGTGACCAACGCGTAGGTAATAAAAACACTGTAAATATCATGCTGCACACTGACCCAAATAATTGTGAGCAAGTCCACATCTGAAAAAGATTAGATTCTGGTTGGGTACACTTCTCGTGAATGACATCATTCTGTTAACTTCAGGTTTGTCTGTACGACGGATATGCTTTAAGTAAAACAAGGAGGGTGACAAGAGGACAAATCGCGTGAGGAGGTGGGAAAGTCTTCTCATAGTTTGTCAAATATACTACAGGAATTTCTTCAGTGTCGCTGCATGCAGTTTGTTTGTTAACGTTGTGGACGTTTCTTCCCCGAGAGCGAAAGTCGAAATGAGGAATCCGTAAGTGAGGCAACGATGTAGGGTTATTTATTCACTTGGCCCTAATTCCTACACCTCCAATACGTTTTTCGTGATTGATGCCTATATACGTACAACCACGAGAGTGGAAGGAGATGAAAACTCTGTAGTTCGGAAATATAACGGCAATTCAGATGAACTTGTGTATTCATAGTATCATTACACTAACATATTCCCAATTTTCAGCGTTTTAAGTTTTTAAATTACAAGTACATTTTCTGAAACGTTCAACCTCCATCCTTATCTTCATACTAGACCTAACAATAATGCTACTACGACAACTGCTGCTGCTGCTACTACTACTACTACATCTACTTGAGTCGCCGTGACTCAACGGTTCAAGCTCTCACCTCGGCGTTCAGGGTCGTCCGTTCAAACTTTGCTCGTGCCTTCTGATTTGCGGCGGACAGAACGTGCGCATGGGTTTTGTGTGGGTTCTCATGTTTCCATAAACTTTCTTCATTCGTTTAATCATACTATCATCATGTATCCATCCTGAGCCTAAGTTGACTAACAGCCTGAAATTTGAATTATAATGCAATATTCATCAGCAACAAGTATTAGTACTGCTAATACTTAGACTAAAACTAATACTACGTATCAGTAAATACATTCTGTATTACTACTACTATAGCTATATCCATTGCTTGTAATGCTACTAGAAATAAAGCGCATTTGTCGTAATTTCAAGATGGCCGCCATGAAGCCACATGGTCGAGTGGTTTCATAAGAAGTTTATGCTTGGTGGTGGCTTAGAGGTGGATGCTGACGTCAGGAGGAGTGTTTGTCAAGGTTATGGTGGAATTTGCGGGTGGGAAAAGGTATTACGCAATCGCTACTTCAAGAAAGTCTTAATTTCAAGATGGCGGTGATTCAGCAACGTAGAAGAGTGGTTCCGTATGTAGTTTATTGTGTCTCAGCAAAGATGTGGTGTGGATATTCTGATCACGTGACAGCAGAGAATAGAGTTGGCAAGGTTAGCTGACACTGTTTGTAGTAGATAGCGATCGAGAAATTACCGATGATGTAGTCTAAGATGGCGCCTGGAAAGGTAACTCCTCTAGAAGATGAAGAAAGAAGAACGAAACAGGATTGCTAACTAAAAGTATGGAAACAAAGGAGCAGAACAAAGTTGCTAATCAAATGTATTGAAACGAAGGAGCAAGACACGGCTGCCCACCAAATGAACGAAAACAATTGAGTAAAACAACAGAGTTGGAAAGAACATTCAATAAAAACTGAAAGACCCAACAGGTTTAGAAACATCGGGGCAAAGTTGGAAAAAAATAAATGAAGACGAAGTTGCAACGAATGAATAAAGGGTACTTCCTTTCCCTTTTTGGTAAAAAAAAATTACATTATTTAGTTGGTTTGCTTCCAACGCAGTATTAATCTCCAGGTTAGCTTCTTGGAACAACTTTGAAAAATGTTATGCCTTGTTATATGGGATAAAATACAGCAAAGTAGTTATGAGCATTTGATATTAAGTTAACAAATAACTATGAAGTCGTCTCTTGTTTGTATAATTTATGTTTGCTAGAGTAGAAATGTATATTGAAGAACATTTCTGAATAAAAGAAAAAGAAAACAGTTAGTTTAACATTAAAATGATTCATGGGATAATACGAAAAAAAACTTAACGCCAGTTATTGAGCATTTTTTTAAGTAGGGTAGAGAATGTGGATGTAGATCATGATTTGAATTGGTTAGAATGTTTCTTGTATATAATAAATATTCATAACTGTTGATCAGAACAACGTAATTGTAAAGTCTGTTTGAATTTAGTATTTAGTAAAATCATAAACATGAGAACTTCACATGAAAATAAATTGAAAAATGTTTGGTGCCGATCCCCCTCTGTTGAAGGAAGTCCCTGAGGATGGGAGAATGTCCCTCGAACTTTTAGTTACCTTCCGATTGTGGAAATTAAATTTTAAGATTCGTTTTAATCGAGTGTTTAAGTGAAGTCTAATAAAAGTAAGCAGGATTGTAAAATATGTTGGGATGTACAGTAGTGTAAACCACTTATTTGAGCTACAGTAGCCAATTGAAACGCGTGTTGATAAATATCAGAGCTGATTTTCATGAAAGCTTACGTTACTTATGATTTCAGGGAATAACGATGTGAATAAGCATTTTCATCGATCAGGGTTGAAATGAAGTGAATTCGAAAGTAGAATCTATACGCTTCACTTTGACTGGCCCTCAACTTTATTGAAAGCACTTTTGCATAACCAATTGAAACACGTACTCATTCCACATTATATTTACATCCTTCTTTTGAAATGGAGATGTTTTTGAAATTATAAGAAAAGTAATTAAACCTTATTCAGTATTACTTTAAAATCAATTATTTTTATAATTTAATCCTCTTTGTTGTAAGGAGAAGAATAAGATTCTTTACTCTACAGAAAACCTCTTTAAATAATGGGAAATTATAGTAGATCGAACCTGCCTTACTATAACTTAAATGTATCTCACCTGTATGAATTTATTATTTTTCTTTATTAAAATATATAGTGTTGTACTAGTGCGTATTACTTTTAAAGTATAATAGAATGATGTTAGATATACACATATGATTCGTTTGATTATGGCATATGCTGTCCCCGCCTTGTTATATGCTGTGAAAACTCATTTACACCATATTTAAATAACATAAAATATAGCTCTCAGGGGGCTTCTTACAACATGACAGGGGCACCACGACCTGCAAGAACGAATCTATCAAATGTGATACTACATTTGATTCATTTATGTCCATTTTTTATAATTTAATCCTCTAACATGTAAGAAGTAGATTCTTTACTCTATCGAGATCTCTTTCTGTTTATACACCATCCAAACGGAAGATTACTTTGCTCATCGTTCTCTCACCTTCCAGTTTTTAAGCCACTTAGTTGAGATTCATCCTCGACCAACTTACAGCCCTAATGGAAAACACCATTGGAAGAATGACTACTGTGTGTCCTCCCTTCCGCTTTTCCCAATTGAAGTATGAAACCTGCACACACATTTATAAACATGTGAATCGTTTGATTACGACATATGCCGTCCCCACCTGGTTATATGCTGTGAAATCTCATTTACACCATTTCTAAATAACATAAAATAGAGCTCTCAGGGGCTCTTTTAGAACATGACAGGGGCACCATTACATGGGAGAGGTAATCTATAAAATGTGACACTACAATTAATTCATTTATTTCCATTATGTGTAATTTAATCCTCTAACATGTAAGAAGGATATTCTTTACTCTATGGAGATCTCTTTTTGTTTATACAGCATCCATTCGGAAGTTTACTTTGCTCATCGTCCTCTCAAATTTCAGTTTTGATCTTGGTTATATGCTGTGAAATCTCCTTTACACCATCTCTAAATTACATAAAATAGAGCTTTCAGGGGTCCTTTTAGAACATGACGTGGGGGACCAGGACCGTCCAGCTCTATGATAATGGACACCTGCCCATGCTCTAATACTTCTTTTTAACCGCATTCACCCGTATATCTTAAGCATTAGTACAGTCGACACTGGACACCACTGTTACAAAGGACCAAGACTATCGAAAAAATGTTACTAATCTAAAGAAGGTATTACAAACAGATTCTTTACTCTACGGAACGCTTTATGTAGTTATTTACACAATATACTGGTAAAGGAAGGATAAATAAGTCAGTCGAACAAGTAAAGAGACTTTTCTGTTCTTTCCTCTCATCTGCCTCGCTACTATACTTCCTTTAGCTAATCTTAGGTTAGTTTACTTTCTTTGAGCTGCTAATAAATAAGTCTACTTTACCTAACTTAATATTCTTTTGTAAAATACTTGTATTACATAAAAGATTAGAACTTTAACGTCGGTCTCAGGGGATAATATTCGGTAAGCGATGTCAGCACAGGGAGCAAGTAAACATATTGATTGAGTTAAAACTGAATTTCATGAAAGGTTAAGTTATTTGCATTTTCAATGGATAGTTAAATGTATTATGTGTTACTCATACACGGTGTTAGAACATACAATAAAACGCATGTTTTCAATTGACTACTCATTAAAATTGTAAATAAGGAAAGCTTTCATGAAGATTCACTTAAAACATGCTAGTGTTCCTTAGAACGAATTCTATTTATATTGAGAATATCATGCGAGATGTTTATTTTTTTCTATTGCTTCTAATGAAAAATTTAACTTAT
Source organism: Lepisma saccharinum (assembly GCA_022664845.1). NCBI lineage: Eukaryota > Metazoa > Arthropoda > Insecta > Zygentoma > Lepismatidae > Lepisma > Lepisma saccharinum. Next base: position 6,519 of record JAGDQP010043397.1, on the reverse strand, counting down.
CTACATCTCCTTATCATTGAATTCTCTAAAACATATAAAAGATTTCTAAACTGCAAAAATGAAACAAATTAGAGCATTTATTAACGAAGCATCTTAACTAGAGAATATTCTCAAGTCGGAAGTCAATTTCATTATAACATTCTAGTAAATTTATCACAGGATGAGTGTTAACTTTGTTCCATGCTTCTGGCAACTTTGTTACAAGCTTGTGGCAACTTTATAAAGTTGTAATGTAATATTTTCCGCAAACTTCCAGACCTAAATTTAAAGTTTTTACAAGGAAACACAGTTCACTCTGAAACACATATAATATGGAATAAAACACCTGATTCAATTACCTATTCTCTGGGTGAAATTCCTCACAAAGTTGTAATGTAATATTTTCTTCAAAAAACGTTTTAAGTAGAGGATAATTTCAAGTCAATTCTATTATAATATTTCAAGTAAATTTATCACATGTTGAGCATGAACATTGTTGCAAGCTTGTGTCAACTTTATTGCAACCGTGTGCAAACTTTGTTGCAAGCGTGTGGCAACTTTATTGCAAGCTTGTGTCAACTTTACAAAATTGTAATGTAATATTTTCTGTAAACTTGTAGACCTAAATTTAGACTTTTTACAAGGAAACACAGTTCACACTGAAAAACATATAATATGGAATAAAACACCTGATTAAATTACCTATTCTGTGATTGAAATTCTTCACAAAGTTGTAATGTAATAGTTTCTGCACAAAACGTTTCAAGTAAAGGATATTCTCAAGTCAATTCTATTATAATATTTCTAGTAAATTTATTACATTGAGTATGAACATTGTTGCAAGCCTTTGTCATTTTTATGGCAACCGTGTGCAAACTTTGTTGGAAGCGTGTGGCAACTTTATTGCAAGCTTGTGTCAACTTTACAAAGTTGTAATGTAACATTTTCTGCAAACTTGCAGACCTAAATTTAAACCTTTCACAAGGAAACACAGTTCACACTGAAACACATATAATATGGAATAAAACGCCTGATTCAATTACCTATTGTCTGAGTGAAAATAGAAAGTAAGTGGAGATTAAAAGCTGTCTCCTCTCATGGTAACCCTAAATGTTCTCTTTTTAATTAAATATACCATCATAGAGTCTACAACTTTTGAAAACAAGTTAGATGTAGAGTACAATCTAATCGCAGAACAATAATCACTTAATGCGACATCTGTTTCAACTGCGTACACACTCTTCTTTTTTCAAATCTATCAATCAATTCGTAATATTCTCCTCCTTTCAATTTTTATCCTTAAAATGTTTAGTATTGATATTTTAATGCTGTAGTAGCTAACAAATCCATTCAAAGTGTTTCAAATTTCTGAACACGGCTAGTCTGAACAATATGTTTGTCTACTTGCATTTTAAAGTGAAATTAATTATTCAGAAGGTATATTCCTTTAATTTTTCCTCCTTAAAAATGGTAGTAATCATATATTGATGTAACGGTATGCAGCAGTATCAGAGAAAGTGTAAAAAATATATATGAATATTTACACATGACTTATTAGACTAAGGAACCACATAAGTAGGACATCCTGGTGTAATTTCTCAAAAGGAGGGTCAAACAGCTTAATTTCTCACGATCCCCCTTCGAAGGTGTGAAAATATGAAAACATATCCGATACGTACCTTCATTTGTTACCCCCCCTACATCCTCACTATCAGCCCCTCTTTTTTAGGCCTTAATTACAGCATTAAGTTGAACAGTATTTCTTGATATTATTATTAGCATTTCAACATATTTACAATGTACTCAGCCATCAATTATTATTCATATTTTATTACATTTTCAATGGTAATAGAATTTCTGTCTTATTTCAATTTTACTCTTATTCCATTCGATAAATATTCAATCGATGTAATGCCTTTTCAATGTATTTTCAAAATGCAAGAAGTTATAAACATTAAAGAGACTATCAACCGACTGATTCCAAGATTCCTGTCTTATTCCAGTTCAATCTTATACCATTCGATAACATTCAACTGATGTAATATCATTCCTTGCATTTTCAAGAACTGTGCATGAGTTTATAAACACTAAAGAGACTATCAACCGACTGATTCCAAGATTTCTGTCTTATTCCAATTTTAGTCTTATTCCATTTGATAATATTCAATCGATGTAATGCCTTTTCCTTACGTTTTCAAAAACGATGCATGAAATTATAAACAGTAAATAGTCTGTGGAATGAGTGATTCCAAGATTTCTATCTTATTCCAATTGTAATCTTATTCCATTCGATAATGTTCAATCGATGTAATGCCATTCCTTTCATTTTCGAAAACGATGCATGAAATTATTAATAGTAAATAGTCTGTGGAACGACTGATTCCAAGATTTATCTCTTATTCCAAATGTAATCTTATTTCATTCCATAATGTTCAATCGATGTAATGCCATTCAATTCATTTTCAAAAAGGATGCATTAAATTATTAAGAGTAAATAGTCTGTGGAACGACTGATAATAAGATTTCAATCTTATTCCATTCAATAATCTTCAATCATATGTAATACCAATTCTTGCATTTTCAAAACGTTGTATCAAGTTATAAACACTAAACAGACTGACTTATTTCTCATACCTTTACAAGTATATTGTGAAAATAACAACCTAAAGCATTTCGTAGAGTAAATAATCTGTTTGTAATACCTTCTTTAGATTAGTAACATTTTTTTCGATAATCTTGGTCCTTTGTAACAGTGGTGTCCAGTGCCGACTGTACCAATGCTGAAGATATGCGAGTGAATTCGGTTAGTAAAAAGTATTAGAGCATGGGTAGGTGTCCATTATCATAGAGTTGGACGGTTCTGATCCCTCTGTCAGGATCTATTTTATATTATTTAGAGATGGTGTAAATGAGATTTCACAGCATATAACCAAGATCAAACTGAAATTTGAGAGGACGATGAGCAAAGTAAACTTCCGAATGGATGCTGTATAAACAGAAAGAGTTCTCCATAGAGTAAAGAATATCCTTCTTACATGTTAGAGGATTAAATTATAGAAAATGGACATAAATTAGTTAATTGTAGTGTCACATATTATAGATTATTTCTGTCAGGTCCTGGTACCCATGTCATGTTCTGAAAGGACCCCTGAAAGCTGTATTTTGTTTTATATGGGCCAAATCCTAAATACTTCCTTTCCTTCCTTTTGCTGAGAAACCAAAGGAGTCAAGAAAAGGAACCTTGGAATGAGTGTAAAAAAGGAAGCATTTTGGACGTTGTACACTTGGCGAATATAGCGACATCTTTCAAAAGCATTAGAAGCGTAAACAAGTGTGCAACGCGTGGCGCGATAGGAGTGGTGGTTGTGATATCGTAGGAAAACAACCCCAATTGAAAAAGCACGAATAATTAGAAACGCAAATACCTGGGCAGTTGTACTTGTTTTACAAGATGCTTTGATTGCGTGAGCTTTCCCCCTCTCCTTCGCTCGAGGGGTATTGCACGGCGCGTATTTTTAAGACAATGATTTACATGGGGGCAAGGGGAAGAAAATAATACTAACATGGCACAAAATGTGAGGATCATGTCAGTCAAAAAAAGAAGGCAGTATGTGTATGGGTCTTTGACACCCCCAAGAAAATCGTAACATGGGCGCTCTTGCTCATATTCCTTATTCATTACGTGTACCGACCAGTAAGCAGGTCTTTCATTACAATTGCAATTCCTCACGTTCTTCTCTTTGAAAGACTTTCCAGGGAACAGCTACACATAAATGTTTCAGTGCCTTTTGTAAGTTGTATTATTACATAAAACAGTGAAAAGTTTTCAAAGCGTTCCAAACGCAGTGCAAAAGAAATGATACTAAAGACATTGCTCGAAGGTCCCGGGTTCGAGTCCCGGCAGGGGCATGGGTGTGGATTTTAACACTTAACAGCTAAAGGCGAATCGTGACGAGCAGAAATCCAAACTTACTAGACTGGCCCATATAAAAAAAATATAAAGTTTTTACTAAAGAAATTATCAACAACGTGATGCGTGCAACAAATTGCTGGAATTTTTACAGAGTAACTGCATATTATTTGAAATCAACTTTCTGACATTTTCTACTCCTCAATAGTACAATAAATAGTGTGTTTATTAAACAATATGAACAAGAAGAATTATCCTGAATATTATTACCTGTCATTATTAATGCACATTGCACGTAAGATGGATACTGCTCACCGTTGTCCCGTGGCTAAGCTCATAAAATTCTGTAAAACTCAAGCGGTCGTAGTTCAGTTGGTACAGCGTAGAGATTCCGCCAGTAATTTGTTTGCTTGGGTGTAAAGCCAGCGAGGGGGCATGCACGGTTTCTATCGATTTTTGACAGTATAAATTTTAAAATTTACAGTTTTCTAGAAATGTTGGGGGTGACACCCCCCACAGGAAGAATGGCAGAATCACTAGAAGAGCGTTAGATTCTCATTCAGGAGGTCCTATGTTCGATACCACCGACCGACCAAGCCGACAGGTTTCTCCACGGAGTTTCTTCAGTCACATCAGGCAAATGCCGGATGATGCCTTCAACTTAGGCTCTGGTCGACTCCTTTCCTTACTGACCATCCTGGCTGAGGTTTTCCACAGTTTTTCCGCAGTCACGTCAAGGAAATGCCTGGATGGTACCTTCAACTTAGGCCTTGGCCCTACCTGCACCCTTTCCCCTCCCCTGAGCCAGGCTGGGCCTTAGATGCGTGAAAGTAATGATTGAAGTTCAAGTTCGAACCTCACGGGCTACCATCCTGACAGATTTTATCAGGGTTTTCCTCATTACTAAGCGAATACCAGAATGGTACGTAAGTAAGTTCCTGACCGCTACATTTCCAATTCTTTCCTCGATCATATGCCGGTCCGATTGAAAGTTGCTTAAAGTTATACTTCAATTCAATTCAACAAGAGGCAATCCAACGTGATATTAAAAAAAAGCAATACATCACATCATTTATTGTAGTATTTTCCTATCTTTTACACAAGAGCAGAAGAGAATGGACCGCACCATATACAGCGTCTACTAAGAATAGCGCTTTAACAAAACTTATTTGGATTTCGAAACTATCATCCCCAACAACGCAAGATGACGCTTACCTAAAATAAATGCCTTTTTTCTCTGTAAATTTTCTTGGTTAAAAAATGTTGCTGCAAATAACAACAAAATCTTTAAAATACCACGTAAGAATAAACAAACAATGAAAGGAACGGCTGACTAACTTCATTGATACAATGGAAGAAACAACGGAATGCAAAATGATAATCCCACGGACTACCCTCCCCACACCATCGGTTTCAACGGGAGGTCACTTCCTCCCTTTCATTGCTTTCTTCATCCGTCAATTCATAGGTGGCGCTAGTTTCTACATGAAACAATTGAACGCTAAAGGTTACGAAGGATGCACTGCATGTATCCTTGGCCGAATGAGGCAAAAAAGGCCACAAGGGAAGGAAAAGACGTTATATGATCAGTCCTTAAGATGGCCGACCTTCCGGTCGGAAAGGAAATAGGAGATGAAGGGAGTTTTTAGGATGCAGCTTTAGTCTCAAATAAGTGGCAGTAAAGTGGAATGTGAGAGAACGATGAGCAAAGTAATCTTCCGTTTGGATGGTGTATAAACAGAAAGAGATCTCCATAGGGTAAAGAATCTATTTCTTACATGTTAGAGGAATAAATTATAAAAAATAGGCATAAATGAATTAATTGTAGTGTCACATTTTATAGATTAGTTCTGGCAGGTCCTGGTACCCCTGTCGTGTTCTAAGGGGCCCCCTGAGAGCTCTATTTTATGTTATTTAGATATGGTGTAAATGAGTTTTCACAGCATATAACAAGGCGGGGACAGCATATGCCATAATCAAACGAATCATATGTGTATATCTGCCATTATTATTTTATACTTTAAAAGTGATACGCACTAGTACAATACTATATATTTTAATAAAGAACAAAAGAAAGTCATACAGGTAAGATACATTTAAGTTTAAGTAAGGCAGGTTCGATCTACTATAATTTCCCATTATATAAAGAGGTTTCCTGTAGAGTAAAGAATCTTGTTCTTATTCTCCTTACAAGAAAGGGGATTAAATTATAAAAATGAATTGATTCTAAAGTAATACTGAATAAGGTTTAATTACTTTTCTTATAATTTAAAAACATTCCCAATTTCAAAAGGAAGGATGTAAATATAACATGGAATAAAGAACGTATTTCAATTGGTTATGCAAAAGTGCTTTCAATGAAGTTGAGGGCCAGTCAAAGTGAAGCGTATAGATTCTACTTTCGAATTCACTTCTTTTCAACCCTGAGCGACGAAAAAACTAATTCAATTCCTTATTCACTGAAATCATAAGCAACGCAAGCTTTCATAAAAATCAGCCCTGATATTTATCTACACGCGTTTCAATTTGCTAGTGAAGCTCAAATAAGTGGTTTACACTACTGTACATCCCAACACATTTTATAATCCTGCTTACTTTTATTAGACTTCACTTAAACACTCGATTAAAAC
>JAGDQP010043396.1:0-16231 GCA_022664845.1 Lepisma saccharinum | reverse complement strand
CTTTCTTATTTCCTGTCAGGAATCTCGTGAGGTACGATTGTCAGTTTTGTTTTGCAATACCCTGTACATAATAAATTAAATTTTTCTATGCACAGCCTATTCCAAAAAGGTTGACCGCATTGATTAGGCTGTTTTAACCTAAAAAATTCTCAAAGTCCAACTAAGTCATGTTAGCTCAGTGGTAGAGCGCGTGGCCTCTGATCGTGAGGTCCTCGGTTTGAATCCCGTTCTCGAAAATTTATTTTTATGTAATGATATACTCCTCAAATCATGAATAATTAGATAAAATAATAATAATCTGTTTTATATGTATTCATGCAAGCATTTCAGAACGTAAGTAATTACTATGTTTAAAATATAACTTAAGAAAGGTGGTGGGTGGGTGTTGACAGAACGTCGGTATGTTATATGTGAAGGTTAAATACAAATAAAATAAATCTTGTAATAACAATAAATAATTGCGTGTAGTGTATTTGTCTGCAGCTATTTTTCTTACGGAAGTTAAGTCCCCATATTCTCATTTACCTTCTTCAAATAGTCAAAGGCTGTCAAAAGAAAATAAGATTAGAAGGGGAAAATATCCAAAGTCGGATCATCGTTGCAGACCGCAAGCTCAATATCCCCAAAGTTCACGATCCCCTCGAACGATGAGGACACTAAACTGTACTTTAGTTACTTTCAACAGGTTTTCAGTTCAGTAGTGTGAAATGCTTTCTTCATATGGCAGTGGTAATGCTGCTGTCCTTTTAGAAAGAAAATATGAGCTATTTAAATGGAAAGACAAATTTATAAACTGAGAAAAAGCATTGTTTTCAATAAATTTTATTTCAAATGAAAATAAATTAATAATATTAATAATTATAATTATAATAATTATAGCAACAGTTGTAGTAATAGTAGTAATTATATTAGCCGCAACAGTAGTAGTTTTTGATGATTTAATATAGGTGTAATAATAATAATACGAGGAGGAACGGGAGAAAAAAGTAAATACGTAGAACACATATTGTATACGAAAAATTCTTCAAGAGCAAAAACTAAATTATTAACATTAGCTATAACAGTCATACTACTACAACTACTAATAATAACAACAATTTTAGTATTGCTATGTTCCTTATGCTTAAGGAACATTGTTATGTTCATTCTGGTTCAATTTTCGTTATTTCGTTAATTAGAATTCGTTAGTAAATTTCGTTAATAAGAATTCATTCATTACGTTGAGCCCAACATAGAATCATCCATTACTAGCTAATGGACGTGTTACAAAATTTTTATTGGTGGTACAGAATGGTACAAAACTAGTACAAAACTCTGGCATCCTTTTCCAAGTAAATTTCAAAAGTGGGGGAACAAGGTAACGTAGCTGAGTGCAATCACATTTCTTGTCCGATTCATATACTTAACTTATGTAACAGGCGATGCATGCACTCGGGGAGAGAGGGGGAGAGGGAGAGAGAGAGAGGGAGAGAGAGAGAGAGGGAGAGAGGGGGGTTATATGTTATACTTTTATAGTACAACAAAAAGAAATCCTTTGGATATCTCTTTCATTACTTCTATAATGATTTTCTCGGTTCTATCAAAAATTTGATTTCTTGGAAGTCGAAAGAAGAAAACAAACTAGAGACATTTATTAATAAAAAAAATTCACAAGTAGTGAAGCTGATTCTTTGAAATCATTAATAACTAGATCCTCAGGTAAATCAATCCAGTATGCTTGTTAAATACGTATCAGTTGTGTAAATATGAAACCGGAATTTATACATAGACGGCGTTAGCTGTCACTGTGGTTACAGTAAAACTGCGTCCTTGGCGCCACTTGCTTGCTTTGACTGCTGATAACGATTTGCAACTCACAACCAGACAAGTTTCATGTCATAGTGTAGTGTTTAATAGCGTTGAATATGGCGCAATTTGTACCTACAAACTACGATGTGCAGACAGCATTGATTTTTTTGTTACCATTTGAAGAAAACTGCTGTAGAATGGCATCGCATGCTTGTCGAAGCTTACTTTGATCATGCTCTTGGTAAGTCACAGTGCTATGCGTGGTTTACAGAATTCAAAAGTGTCGATTTAGACGTGAGAAACGAATAACGTGGAAAACCACCGAAAAAGTTTGCAGACAGCGAATTGCAAGCTTTGTTGGATGAGGATGACGCTCAAACGCAACAACAACTCGCCAATCAATTTAATGTGACACGAGAAGCAGTTTCCATACGTTTAAAAGCCATGGGCAAGATTCAGAAGGTGGGAAAATGGGTTCCACATGCATTGACTGAACGACAGGAGGAATACCGAAAAACTACTTGCGAAATTCTGCTCGCCAGGTACAAAAGGAAATCATTTCTCCATCGAATTGTGATTGGTGACGAAAAGTGGATCTGTTTCGAGAATCCTAAGCGTAAAAGATCATGGGTAACTCCAGGAGAACCGGTGACATCGACTGCAAGACCAAATCGCTATGGACGGAAGACAATGCTTTGTGTTTGGTGGGATAAGAAGGAAGTGATCTATTATGAACTGCTGAAACCTGGCGAAACCGTTAGTACCGAACGTTACCGACAACAAATGATCGATTTGCGTTAAGCTTTGCGTGAGAAACGACCAGAATATGACCAAAGACAACATAAAGTGATTGTCCTTCACGATAATGCACCCTCCCACACAGAAAAACCGGTCAAGGAAACGATTGCGACGTTTGACTGGGAAACCCTTCCGCATGCAGCTTACTCACCAAGACTTGGCGCCTTCCGATTTTCACTTATTTGCATCCATGGGACACGCACTTGCTGACCAGCGCTTCACATCTTACGATAATGTACGAAAATGGCTTGATGACTGGTTTGCAGCACAAGAGGCATAGCTTTTTTGGTCTGGCATCCACCCATTGCCGGAACGATGGCAGAAATGTATCGCTAGCGATGGCCAATAATTCGAATAAAATAGTTCTTAGCATTGTTAACGAATCACTGTGTCTTTTCTGTACATAAATTCCGGTTCTATATTTACGCACCTGGTATTCTCTGAAGTACATTTTTTTAATTTAAAAGAACTGTTTACTCTTCAAGGCTATAAAGATAAAGCCTTCCTTTCAACATTTCATGAAACATTTTAGAATTCGTGCGATTTGGCCTAAGTTGACATAAGGAGCACACACTCTTTCTATGTATACCCCCAAGGTTACCTTCAGGTATTCATTTCGGTATGAAAAACCTTGTAGCTACCTACAAGTTGAAGGTGTACGAGTGTGGCATAGGGTGTTCAGAGTTTATATTGCTAACGGCTTTTGCATATTAAATTAATACAAAATAAGGCGAAATTGTTGCTGAGCTGTGAAATATTGTCATTTAGAACACCCTTTACGTTGAAATTACGAACAATAATAATAAAAGATTTTGAGTTTTGGGTAAATTTGAATTCATTTATTGTCTCTAGCCATCTCTGCTCAGACCAGAATAGGGAAGGGGAGAGGATAGTGAAGCTAGCGACCAGAACCTTAATAAAAGTACCACCCCAGCATTCGCCTGGTGAAGTGAGGGAAACTTTCGAAAATTTCAGCGAGGTTGGTCGCCCGTGAGTTCAAACTCGTGCACCTACCCATTGCCTAGTTTGCGACGTTATCGTCTGGACCATGAAGAGCTTGGTTTTGAGTTTTGGCAATTATCATCATTGTTAATATGTGATATGTTGGAAGGCCCAGAATATTCTCAGTCCCCTCAGTCCAGAATTTTTAAGTCTAGTCTTTCAATATGATGTATGAAGTTCTATTTTTTTTTTGTGATTTCCATCATACGATTTCCTAAAGTAATTAACACTTTGTCCATGAATTTAAATTCACAATTTTGTTTTCGTGATTAACATCTCACTTGCTGTGTTCTGTTGTACTTACTATTCTTACAAATTATTCCCTAAACTTACCAAACAATTATCAAAACTCTCATAGTTATCAAAGATCTTCGAGCTTCGAGCATCTCTAAACACTTTTCGTAGCATCTGCATATCTAGAGTTGAAAACAATAATTGAAAACAGTTGAAAACAATAATTACCTCCTAATCACTCAGTTTGCATTGAGAGTGCTCAGAGAAGTTAGATAAAAGATACTCATTCAAGGTTATACACGTATTTAATTAAATATTTAGATTACATTTAAATGTTAACTTGAGGAAGTGGTGAAGTTAAGAAAAGCACATATTTTAAAGTTGTTTAAGATAACAAAAAAAGATAACGGCACTCTTTGTGGCGGAAACTTCCAAGGTTTTATTTTAAACAAAAGCAATCGACTTACATCAAGTTTCAAGATGTTCCTTTCTCACAACTCTTCAGACTTTTCGTTTTTCGTTATCTGTTAACGTTGTTAAACTGCTAAAACAATTCATGATTTTAGATTACAGATAAAATATTCGATTTAACAAACCGATATACTCAATGAATTAGTTATTTTTAAACATCTTTTTTTTTTTTATTACCAAAGAAAATTTGTATGTACAGCAGACTTCAGGTTAATAAAGTTGTAAATAGACGCTTTTTGAGTTAAGTAACAGTTGCGAATATTGCTGCAAAGCTTATCAAACCCAACTAAAGAAGAATGACATGAAGTAACAGTTCTGAATTCAACGACTTTTGATAAATATTCTCTTGGAATAGGAAATAGAAATCCACACTAACATAATCAAAACTACACATAGAGGGCAACATTTTTTTCTTTATTAGCCCTACTTCACTGTAAAAAATTCTCTCAGAAATTTCAGGCAACTGGCTGAGAGGAACTTTTCAGTAATGTTGAGACCTTTTGGATTCCAAGAATATGCAGATGAAGACAAATTCAGAAAATGAATAATACAAGGAGATTGAATCTCTCCAAAACTATTTTCTGCAGTAATGTACAATCAACATGCTGTAAAGAAGGGAATAAAGCTTCACGGAGATACAATAGGCATATTTGATTATGTTTACCTAGGGTGTCTGAAAACATCGAATGCTAACATGACTTATGAAATAGATGTAAAATGGCATAAAGCTCGTTTTGAAGACTAAACGTTCTTCAACAGCGAGCTACCAACTTGTCTCAAGAGTAATGTTTATAATCAGTGTGTCTTACCTGTGACGATGTACGATTGTGAAACTTGGACATTGAATTCACAAACGACTGAGGTTATTAGTTACACAAAGAACAATGGAGAGATGAAATCTAGGAATAACTAAGGGCGGACAGGAAGACAAAAGAATAGATTCACTCACAATCGAAGATAGAAGATGTAATTAAGATTGCGAAGAAGATGAAGTGGAGATTTGCGGTTGCATGGCTAGACGAACAGATGGAAGATGGGCAACAATGTTTGACATTATAGTCCCAGAGAAAAGAAAAGATTTAGAAAACATCCAAATGCATGATAGTAGATAAAACCAAGCGTTTTTCTGAGGTTACATGGATAAGGATATCAAGTGACCGAAATCTGTGTAAAAATGAGGAGGTTTCACCCAGCAGTGGAGGGATAATGATGACGATATTAAAATTTCCCTCCTCCCTCCCCACCCACTCGGTCTCGCTTCTTCTCTTTTTAGTAAATTGTGCCATTTTTTATGATCCTGAAGAAATGATACACACAAATAAAAACACCCAGTAAATCGTCAATGTAACTTTAATAACTATCATAAAAGTGTTTTTTTTTTAAATTAAACTACCCTTGTTTTACGGGTCATCTCCAAGAGAGCAGAAGACCCAACCTTAATAAAGTCTAAGGAAAACTTTATTACCGCGTTAAGCATCGAACATGGGTTCTTTTCAACTTGACAAAGGAAAAACGTAGAGGAACTGACTTCAATTTGTTAGGCAGATACGATAACGTCATGATACGTGATCTCGTCGCAGAAAACCATCTAAATCTCTCCACTCCATTCATAACATCTCATAAGTTCTTTCATATTATAAATTAAATTCATTATATTGAAACACTTCTATTCTTCCTCATGTAAATATAATTAAATTAAATAATTAATCACCACGTATTAAATTCATTTTCGTACTTAAATATATCTTCGAAGTTCATAAATTATTAGATCAGTTCTCCCCACATCAGAATATCGATCTATTCTCACGAAAGCCAACCTAATAGAGCTTACGTTAACTCCTGTTAACGTAAGCTGCTGTAGTACTAACAATAATAATGTTTAATTTCAAATCTTGGTATTGAAATCAATAACGAAAATCTTTAAGAATTGTAACTAACCTTAAACTAAACTAACTTATAATTAATCACTCCTTAAATAAATAGAAATAGAAATTTAATTAATAAAATCCTTGAGAAAGTTACTTAATTAGAGAAAATCAATATTTTTATTTTTAAATTATTATTATTTTTTTTTACAAATTCTAAAGTTAAGCCCAGCAAATATATCTGGAACATATCTGGTATTTTAAACATATAAATTACATCTTCGGTATTTAATTTTCCATTAATAATCACGGTGAATGAAATTCAAAGATACGTCGAACATTTTAAATATTAATATTTGCTATCTCAGATATTTTCTCTTTTGGTTTTATTCAAAATTTTATGTAATTAAATCACAAGCAATTCTAATTGGCTAAAACAACTTTACTTCATTAAAAGTAAGAATTACAACTTCCTTTCTCTCAATAAAAATAAAATTAACAAAATTTCGGAACGAGAAAACTTTTCCACTTGTTTTTAACTTGAATGAACACTTAATAACGTATATTCTATTAGATAAAAATTTCATCTTAAATGTGATTTAGTTCTGATTTGGTAAAGCCAACATTCAAAACATGATATAAGTTCCTTAAATTTTATATTCAGTAGAATATAAATAATTCACAGCCTAAAATCCAATAACTGAAACTTCGGTAAGAAAACATTCTTTTCTGACTTTGTTCAATCGAATACTCATGAAGGTAAGGGAAAAGATTTAGAATAAAAAAAGATTTAAAAAAAACTCGATATTAAGCAATCAATCCAACATGCTAAAATGTGAAACAGTGTGAAGAGGAATAAGACGACCTACCAGAATTAACTTAAGCTTTCATTTTAAAATTTTCAAAATTAGTAATAAACACGCTTCATCTTCAACAATAATAGCTACTCCATTAGAAGCCACTTAATGTGTTTCCTCGGGATGCCTATCTCCATCATTCAACAACTTCTTACCTTATTGCTCAATCACAAATTATGAAGAAAATCTAATCCTCTTCTCATAATGCATGGCATCTAAATAGATCTTCATCCTGAAATAAATCCAATATTACGAATTAATTTGGTTAAAATATAAAACAAAGTAAAAATACCCGACGCGAACTTAACGAGTGCACACATCCAAACTAACATTTTAAATCTCTCTCAAATCATTTCTAGCTCCACTGAGTAAAGACATGCGAAAGAAGTTTAGTATTTATATCAAAGATGCTTCGTCACAAAGCAACATCTACCAGTATTGGGGAACCTATTGCGAGATATAAATTCTTATGTAAGGAAACAACTTTATGAAAGATTTTCTCATGAAGTAGTTTTGTTATTGTGCACAATAACAAAACTACAGCACTGACAAAAATATGATCAGGTCGGGATGGACAATAAAAAAGTAAGAAGAACTTTACTCAGGGAATTGAAGGTAGGCCTATATTCTAGAAACTGGGCAGCTTACACATGTTTTAATTAAATTTAAAGGTTTAAACAGAGATAAAAAGTTAACCAATCATCACAATAATAATAATAATAATAATAAAATAAAATAAAGTGTCATTTTAAAGCTTTGGTTCTTCTGACTAATTTCGATCAAAAGAATGATCCCATTATCTTCAGCGGTTTCCAGTCTACAGCCCAAAATGTAAAATCTGCCAGTCCTAGCGGCGGCCATCTTTTAAAAAAAAGTTTCGCTCCGGTAAATTTTTTCTCACTCACACCCTGGCAGGTCCTGTACTAATGATCATGATAAGAAACACTTCACTAACGAACAGTGCTCGAAGTGTGCTAGATAGAGTAAGTGAACGCTTTCACCTAGTGGTGGCGATTGACTATTGAAATTGAAGGTAATGAGCTAAAAGGTAGGGAAACGTTAAATCCAAAATAAAAAAGGTAAGGGCACGATATTCCCCCTCGTTTCCCCCACTTCGAGCTCTGCCAACGAACTGAAATGCAGATATTACTCAGGAACTCATCAAACTAAATCCTGCGCTAAATAATGACAGCTCCCATGCATTCAGCCTCACCCCTTCCTTTCTTACAATGCAAAAACACGACTAGAAATCAATCCTGAAACACCAAATTTCACAATATCTCTCCACCTTTTTTCATTATTTGGTTTAGTTTACAATGGCTCGTGGTGTTCTCAAATGTTGCAACGTTAATTTAACCCATTTCCCGAATTCATACAATAATGACATTTTGCACAGCGACGTAAGTCGTGGGTGGCAATATAAAATTACATTGTTACTTTCATATATTTCTATATTTTAAAAGCATATATTAATATTTTTCTTTAGTATGGACTTTTTTATCCCAAAATAAATGTTAATACTAACCTGCAACGATTTTGCATTTGTCTGGTTGCGCTACATTTTAGGACTTGGGTTACAAAATATAAGCTTGAGAAAAAGTATCCGAACAACGACCTAACCTGAAAAAAATAATAAAGAAACTTTTAAAGACATACTTTTCTTAAACAATTCGTACTAAGAAGTAATAAAGAAAAAAAATGTTTATGCATGACTAAAAAGAAAAGCATGGGAGAGCCAATTCAAGAATTTATAAAGTGACTGTATATGAGAGCCTATGCTTTTCTTTTTAGTTATGCATAAACATTTTTTTTCTTTTTAGTACAAATTGTTTAAGAAAAGTATGTCTTTAAAATAGTTTTGTTTTATTACTTTGATATTAACAGTTCACAATATTTATTCTTTTGGTCGTGACACCATTCTCTACAAGATACAGACAGCATGCGGCATCTGAAAATATTAAAGTCTGAATACAGACCACATATTTTCCGGACCATGTATACTTCACAATATCACCACTTCCCACCACCGAGTAATTTATAATCATCCTTCGTTTTCTAGACCTCCATGGTATATATATATCACCATCCTCATCCTCATCATCTCCTTCACAGTATCCATCAGTGTTAAGGCTCCTCGCTACTCCCTCCCCCACTTTTTAACGCTGTTAAAAATATTTCAAACTCTAATAGCATTATCAAAATTTTAAGAAGATAGCTCTCTAGTACTTACAAATTACTATAAAATACAATCTGAAGATCTTGTCCATTGATGAGTGTTTCGTTGTCAAAGATTATGACGTCATTATTGAATTGACATCGTATCACTCATCAATGGACAAGATCTCGAGATCGCTGTCCATCGTATTTCATAGTAATTTGTAAGTACTAGAGAGCTATCTTCTTAAAATTTTGATAATGCTATTAGATTTTGAAAAATGTTTAAAAAGTGGAGGAGGGAGTAGCGAGGGGCCTTAAGTGTAAGGCTTATCTGTCCACCTTCTCATTTATAGACAAGAAGACAATCCTTCACTGTCATATTGTAAAGTGTTGTGTCGTCCAGAGTACTACTTCATACTCATTTCTAATCCCATCATGATACAATCCTCTACACCCAAAATTGTTATTATCATGTCCAAGATTTTGATTGAAGTAAATCAATAATATAATTATCTCTACACATTTTTTTACCCTAAAGAGAGGGTGAGTGCTAGACTCTTCGGTGGCTAGCAAAGGAGGCTCCTCTTTTCTAAATTAAGCTATTTTGTTGATAAACAAGTAAAATATCTATATTTAGTATGCAATTAATAGTATGAAATAGACTAATTGAAAAAAAAAGTGCAGTGGATATTCTTGAATATCTCCCTGATAAAAGAAATATATTAAAAAAGTAAACCTGAACGCATAAAAAGTTTATGTAGTTGTACATATCTGTAATTTTATGTGTACATACTTTCTGCATGCTATCATTAAGGATCGTATAACTGGTTTACTTTAAGATACGGTTCCTGTTTTGTTTCTCTTAATTCTTGTTCATTTTGGAATATTTGCAATTTTTGACGAATATTCAGTTAAAGTAACGGTCATCCTCTAATACTAATTATATTTAATTGTTTGTTTATCATGACAGGAAACACTAGTTCTTCTTTAAAGCTGAGATACCTCATGGCGAAAACGTATGTAAATTACTCTGGTTTACTGGTATGTTAAACTCTGATATGTTAAATAAGAGTTCTTTCATGGTAACCATTTAACGATAAATAATTACTATCCATTAATTAGTGACAATTAGTTTGTAGCTTTGCATAGTAAAAATCACGTATAAGAGGTAAGAAGTTACGAATGATGGTGTTGGGTGTCAGATTATGTGACAATGAACGTTGTACAATATGCTCTAATTATTTTATTAACTAATTCTATGACTTACGAGCTTACAAGTTCATCGCCGCAGTAAGAAACATTCGCCATTGGATTCTATCCTGGACAAGATCTAGACAGTTTTTATCAATAACAGATACCTCTTGAAGCAACGACGTCTCGATCTTCCCAACAGCTTTTTCCCTTCGACTTCCCAAACAGGATGGAATATGATCTTTGGTTTTGTTCCATCCGATTTCGTGGCCTGCCCATCTTAGCCATTGTGATTTTATTATTCTTATAATATCGAGTGAATTGTACTGTCTGTGGATCTTTTCATTATGCAGTCTCCTCCATTTCTCGGCCATCTCATCCCGTTTCAGCCCATTTTATTGTAGTTCATAACTAACATTGTATCTGCGGAGTATTACGATGTTTGCATGTGTGCACTGTTCTCAATACAGCACGCATTGAAATTATACTCAACTTCAGCCTACGCACCAGTGAGAACATCCGGGGATATGTCAGTTGCTGCACTCATTTGTTTGTTTCATCAGGTGGCTGATATTCTAAATTCTTCACTGGTAATCATTGTTTCCTCAATATCCGTAAAAGAAACCCAATTGGATAAGGTCCAGGGTTCATGGGGGCAAGGGATGGGGCCACTGATTTGGGAATTTAACACAACCAACAAACTTGTGGGAAGCTCTGATAGTTCATAGATTATGTGCTCGGCCTCTTCCGTATCTTAGATACATAATCTCCAGCACGTGCAGATTCACGCTGCCGTTTATTAGCCGAGTTTAATTTAATTTATACTTTTGACTAGATAGGCATGTATGGAAAACTGATGTTAAATTACAACATTTTGAAACTGATTTTGAATGAAAATCGAAATCTAATTAATTGAGTATACTGTTAGAAGAAAACTAGCCTCCCACACGCACAGTTTTACTTAAAAAGATAAAGCAAGGCTTGCGCAAATAGAAGCGTACTCGATTAATATTGTTAAAGAACAAAATTAAACCTTTCAAGTGCTAGTACGACCTATGTAAAATTAGGTGCTCCTGCATCAGAATTTGCTGCAGCTATGTGTAGATATATTTAAAAACAAAATATTAAAAGCTGACCGCAAAATGTTCAGGATACAACAGATAAAAAAGCCTTTGTACTTTTCAAATAAAATAAACATAACATAAAAGTTTTTATTAAACCATTTTATAATTGAACATATAAAACTCAAAATAAACTTCGTATTTTAAGACTTTTACAACGTATGTCTGACATAGTATAATTAAACAACACACAACGAATATACCGAATAATTTATTTATAGTATGTCAAAATCAACTTGTTCATAAACAAGCATATACATTACAAAGACGGAAAACCACTTTACATTCTATACCAAATTAGTATGCGAACTTAATCATTCAGGTTCCAATATTATGACCAAGTGGCCGAAGCTCAGTTGGTAGAATACGCTTTCGGAAGGCTCTGGGATCGAAACCAGCAGCTGGCCATCCTGAGTAAAGTTCGTCTAGGGTTTTTCCTCAGCCACACCACTGAGGTTCTAATGCCAGGTTTGTACCTTCAAACTAGGCTCTAACTGATTCATTTCCCCTACCTTACCTCTGTCTGAACGAAAGATGACTCAAGGTCATTAATAGATCCAAAATTCACATTCAACATTGTGATTTTTCATTACACTACTCACTTTTGCTCAATTATTACGACAACTGCAAAGGAACACGCACAGTTCTTTCAATCCTAAGAAACATGAAGATGCACAGTACTATAGAAGATAGTCCGGACTAAAAGATTTTTCATTGTTATCCATTCCTCAATTTTATTTAATTTTCACCCACAACGCGACAAAATATGATTCTTTCCATATCTCCTGCGTTCTCAGAAATCACAAAGAAAGTACAGACACGACTACTGCTATAGTATATTCAGGAATATAGGAGAACGCAGGAGATATGGTTCACGTTTAGTAACAAAGTTGGACGTACCGTATTTATTTTTCTTTCTTATGCTTTAAATCCGTCATGTGGCTGATGAACCTCAGTGGTCACTTTGACAAAATAAATAATAATAAAAAAAAAGCAGAGACCAGAATATTATTCGCGATACTAATCCAGTGAAATTGATAATAATACTAGGAAGCATTAATCAGGATGGTCCGCATATCTCGAATTTGCTGGTACTTCCCTACTCACCAATCGAAGAACTTAGTGAACACCAGGTCACGGGAACTAGGTCCTTAGATCTTTCGCTAACTCCTTCCGACAATTTCGTAACGAAGCCGGAATCACTTTCAGGTACATACAATAGTCTCTGCTCTTGCATCTATCTTCAACATACGTTATTTCTCTATGAGAAATTCAGAGAACGTTCACTTTAATTTTCCCGTCACAGACTACTGCAATATGTTATTTGTGTTGATTGTTTTAGTTGTTTTAAACCTGCCTTTGATAATTCTTTGAGTGTATTGCATATACATTTTCTCAGAGCATGCACCATTCCCATTACACAAAGAAAAGCCAGAGAGAAATCTGATACCACCATACCAATATGTCCAAGCGTAAGTGATACAATACGTAATAAATCACAAAATTAATCTAGATTAAAATAAGATTTCTTTCACACAATAATAAGTAATTAGGCAATCATCATATGATTAAGTAACTGACAAGGATCTCGGCAGAAAAGAACAGAAACTAGCGATGTGTGATCATGAATTATATACAAGGGAAGAAATAAACAAAATTGTGTCTTGCTGACTAACGAAGGTGGAATACATTAAATCCAGAGTACAGACGGAAAACATAAGTGTATCCTGTATACTGTTGAGGTTCATTGCGGGAATTCCGTAATCAACACATGTGCAAGGTCGTTGGAACTTCATGCTGGGTTTCCCACACCATGTTATAACGAATGAACGGGATCCCTTAGCTAATTTTGTTTCTTTCCTCCCTCCCGTCTCTCTTCTTGTTTTTATATTTTTATTTTTATACTTTCAGTAAGCAACTGCGCTGATTGGATTTTCAGGGTCACGTGAAATTGTTAATAGTTGCTACAAAGGCAGAACTGTTTTAGAGCTACTTCACTTTTAAGCAGGTGATTCTGATTCCAGTGATGATTTCTTGTCACAGTTCCGACGTGATGTTATTGGGGGGAAACGGTGATTTTGTGATTTCGTAGATACAGTAGAATTTCGTGAATAAAGGTGTTTATATTTCGTGAGTAAAATGTTAAAAAATCGTGAGTAGAAGGTCAAATTTAGTGAGTACAAGGGTATGTTTCTTTAATAGCTAAAAATAAATAATTGTTTTGAATAACGATTTAAAAGTTTAGACGCTAATAAACGTACCTTGCACTAATGCATGCTGCTAAAAAACTAAAAAAGTGTATTTCTAATTTCTTTCATATACTACTGTATCTACGAAAACATTTGCAAAAACAGTTACTAAAATTTTTATAAACACATGTACAACCATGAAGGAATTTCTTTCTTAATAATTTCTTTCAGCTCAATTTTTAGAGGCATATGATGAACACAATTCCAAATTTGTCACGGTCAGATTTGCTCGACTGTTGAACAACACACAGGAAAACTTTGAAATAATCTCTCAAATAATCGCTGCATTTGAAACTTTGCTTTACTCTTTCCGATAGCGAGATTTTACAGTGGCGTGATATCTTACGTGTTCGACTTGTTTTCACAAAGCTTTTCACCGCAAATACCGTCAAACGCACACAATGAATGGCCTTATGATAATGTAGGGCTAGTTCGTGTTTTCAGCTAGATGGCAAACCATGTTCACAAAATTGGAGGATAAAGTGTACTACATTATAACATTCTCCGTGCTACAGCAATCCGATGATAGATTTTTGAAGATGAATTATATTTTTTTCAATTCTTTAGGCATTATTTTCGTCAATGAATCAATTAAAATGATATAATTTTATGCGTAGTGTTCAGAATTCATGGATGGCAACAAACTGTCCAAATTTCACGAGTATTTCGTGAGTTAAAAATAACATTTTCACAAAGTGTTAATAGCCATCTATCTACTCCATTCGATTTCTTGAGTGCTTAAAATTTTCGCGAAATTCCATTGTCCATACTTTTAAGTAACAAGTGCAGATTGAAACTTGACATGAATGGAAGTTCACGTTCACATACTGAATATGTATGTTCACGTATCACTACTCATGTATAACTCATGGCTCATGTATCACTACACTTCTTTAATTAATAACAATAACCATGAAAAGAGAGGTGGAGATACTGCTCCTATTCCAGTATTTGCCAGGTGGAACTAAGGAAATGCCAGCGCCAATTTTGATTCTAAGGCCCCTTCTACACAGCGGTTTTAAAGCGAGCAAATCGCACCGTCTAACAAGACCCATGCTTAGAGTGAACAGATGACCAATATGAAAAAAGAGGACGCTTTGGAGAATACGATCTAGAGATACCGTATTGTCATTAGTCATTCTTCGCCATACAATCGCGTTATTAAACTAATGGAATAATGGATATCAACATAGTAATGTTTGAAATATATATTCTATATGAAGCATGTATACATTAAATTTTCTGTACTACACTCACTTGACTTTAAAGACAAATATTTTCCTTTTTGAACAGATGAAACAATGTGAAACGAAAATACAATATTAAAAGTTGAAGATACGTGGGTTATTAATTTACGAAAAAAACCAACAAGAATACAATCCTTTACACTACATGCACAGGTAAACTACTATCACAATCGCTTTCAGTATGGTTATCATATTCCTAGGTGCTCCGATCTCCACCAACATGAGGCTATGAACTATCAGTCGCTGTACTTACGTATTATTTACGATACGTTTCAAGGAGAAAATAAGGTTTACCAAGTTCTACGAAGTGGTTATTCTTCAGATCGGGATGAAATTATTAAACAATGTAAAATGTTAAAATCTGTAAAGATTGTTACGAAATATTTGGAGCAAGCAGTGCGAAAATCGAAAAGTAAATGATGATGCTCTGCCAAGGAATATAATTTCAAAATTCGTAAAATTTAATAACTTAAAAATACTCTCAACGAGACGGGAAAGTTAAATCTATCATAGCCTACATAGAAGTCAGGGATAAATTTTGACGAGAAAGGATTTCCCCCCTCACCCTCTGCCCGTTATTCCGAAAATAATTTATTGGACACGTAAAAAAAAGTAAAACAAGTCAATTCAGAAAAACACTTCTACTAAAACATACTAATATACAAGCACGATCTCGCATTGTTCATCCTTCTCATAATCTCCAGTGTTCCCGCCTATCACACTCTTGTAAACATTTAGCTCCACCAGCTCCTGCCATTCTCACTCCATTGTGGTCGAGCCCTACTTCTGATCTTCATTGGGGGGTTTGCAGTTTCCCTCAGTTTCACCAGGCGAATGACGAAATATACCTTGAAAAATCACTCCATGGCTCTACAGTCACTCGTCTGTCATGCGGTTCTCTTTCAATGTCCTCTGGTCAACGCAACGACTCCCATCACCGTTTTATCTGGCCCTCATGACCGGATTTCTCTACCCTTGAATTCAATTTACCTCCCACGTGGCGTCACGATGCTGGATCAACACCGAAAAATGGGACCTCCCACTAGGATCGAACTCGGAACCACTCAACACAGAAAGCGAGAGCGTTAACTACTTGACGAAGCAGGAGTTCAATGTGGGTCTACCTTGAATACTGTAATTCAAAACTTTACTGGCGGAGAAGTTCGGAAGCTCGAATCAAACTATTGGATGGCACAGAGCTGGTATTGATCTAAACCTCTATACTAGATAACGGAATACATCAAGAACACG
>JAGDQP010043395.1:1885-16232 GCA_022664845.1 Lepisma saccharinum | reverse complement strand
AGTGAAGGGGAAATTTCCATAAATTTATGGAAATTTCCCCTTCACTTTTAAACGTAAAATATTCAATGCATATGTTTTCTGTTAGGTCTGAAACACATTTCCAACTCCAATGAATCAAGCGAACTTAAAACTATAATTTCACAGTCAATGGAATGATAAAACTGGTACGAAATCCAGACATCGGAACATCGCTAGAATGTAGAACATTTATAGAAGAAGAAAGCAGGGACGTAATGCTAAATTTTTAAGTGAGTATACGCTTCGCTCCTTGTAACAAAACCTTTCGCTTAATATCCCACATACCTGTATATTTCATAGACTTTAGGTGGCGTATATGGCGATGTCTAAAATATTGAAGTGTATATACGCCGTATACTCACGTATATCATCCATTACATCCCTGGAAGAGAGGGTTGTGAAACTTCATTACTTCAGAGAAAAATCAATGAAAAGAGAGGTATTTCTCGTGCTCTAGGGTGGTAATATCGCAACAGTTCTGAAACACTACCTATCTATTATTTAAAATGATTTAATTACGAATCTGTACTTCGCCGAAACACACGTTTTGACTCACTTTTAAGTGAAATGAATAAATTGTCGTTCAATGGATTCGACATTTTCAAAGTTGTAACAATTTTCATCATATTTGTGTTTGTGTTTTTCGGAAAACATAAGCATGTTTACTCCCTCGAAATTTTCCAAATACTTTTCATTGTGTCAACTATTTGACTTTGGTATTGGCGAATACACTTAAATGTGAGTTGAATTGGCATACTCATCTAGTAGCGTATAGGAACAACTTTTGTCAAGATTACTGCCAATATTCGCCTCGGGAAGGATTCCACAAATTCTAGGAATTATTATTAAGGTATTGCGAAGCAAGGAAGCTTTGTCAATGGCAAGCCACAATTTCTGTAAAATGAATGATAGTGGATCATGTAAATGAATATTGTGCTCCAGATGATGCAGATTCTATACTGGATCTGGAAGCCTCTGAGACAATACCAGGGTTGCACAGTTTGTTAGAAATTCCTCCAACCACTGGATGGCTATTAGCATACGGTGTTGAGATGAATTATGCTGTTGAAGCACTACACGGTAGAAACCGGTGTCTTGAAAATGAGATAAAATATCTTATTTGTGCACAGAGAAAGAATTATGTTAGTAATGAGAATGCTTATATCTCATTTCTAAAAGAAATGTTTCTCAGTGAACAAATAAGAACGTTTATCCCAATTTAAAGAAACCTTTTTTTACCGTGTATGATTCGGGGTGAACCATAGGTATTAACGGGTGTATATGGTCACAGATTAGTTGCACATACCTTATAACGGGAGAGAAACGGTTAGATACACCAATCGTCCCAGCGAATAAATTGTGCAAACATCCAACACCACCACAATATCTCCAGCTATCGAAAGGGACACGGCACAACGGGTTAAACTCCTCATGATGTAGATATCAATTTCACACTCGACCCTCTACAGGAAATAGTTTGGATTATAATTCCGCAGAAGGAACTTCATACCTGTCTTCGGTAGCAATAATTTTCAGTGCAATAATTCAAGCAGAAATACGACCATTTTCAAATCGTCACATATTTACCACCACTATTCGTCATTCTTAATGACAATAATAGTGACATTGCCTCAAGAATTAACTCCTTAACCTCATAATGAGCCTATGGTATCGAATGCTAAATATGTTCATCATATTGTTTTTAAATCGACTTTTAACTCTTGTTTAGAAGAGTTGTTGATTAAGCTTAATTCTTCCATGTTACGTTGAAATTGTTCTATATCCACAAAGTCATGTCTTACTTTGTTTTCAGACATAAAGGTAATCTTGATCTCATAGTTTATAAAAAGCTAATAGCAAAATAATATTTGTGTGTAATAAAGCGACGTAGTGCTTTCATGGTTAGTGGTCAATAAATGTTGTTATTGGTGCGTTTTACAAGTACGTTTTCGCTACATGTTAATTTCTTCTTAAACGTTAGTTGTTCAAAGAGACTAATAGTGTGTTTGACACGTATGTTTTCGCTCCATGTTAAAAGTTGGTTGCGCATAAACATTAGTTGTCCAAAAAGACTATTGGTGTGATAGATACGTACGTTTTCGCTCCATATTAATAAATTTTACTAAGCCAAAAGTAAATGGACCCCTGGTCTTTCGAATAGTTAGCATGCTTGCTTTGAGTTCGCGTGCTCACGGGTTGGAATCCGGTGGTAGTATATTGAACAGAGTCCTACGGAGTCCAACAACAAATGTAGGTCCTGTCCTTATAAACTTACCAGCTCGTTAAGGATGTCAATTACAATTCAAACAAGCAAACAAACAAACAAAAAACCGAAATTAATAAATGCAACTTTCACTTCATTGCAGCGTTCCACACGAGGAGCTTTTGAACTAGCACGTACAGTGGATATCCATGCGAAATTGCTAGTCTTATTTCGTTGTGTTAGTGCGATCATATTTCCAAACCGACATGTCCCCATTTTAAATTCAGTGAGAATTCTCATATCTCAGTTCTAAGAAAATTATTTCTCGGTGCACATGCAAGATCTTTTATCTCAGCTTTCAAAAATTAGGTTGTTTTTTTAACTTGTATAAATGTATCAACTATAGGATGCAGTTATTTTATAACGAAATTTTATTCTGAATTTTCATATCAATTTATTCATCTAATCGTAGATCTCTTCCACGATGCCCTTTCACTACTTTCAGTGCACGGAGACTTAGTGACAGCACACTTGTATGAAACATTCTCTCATTCAGTTATTTTCCTGTGTAAACAGTTCAGGGACATAAAAATTTGAGTGCCATATGTTCATATGATATTTTCCATTTAAACTGACGTTATTTTACAATTGCTGTAGGTCAGTTCATCCGATGGTGGAATGCAAACATTTGCTTAAGTTATTGCAGTTTCCGTCAATTGCGAACAAACAAACTGCTCTATAATTCACGTTAACGAGGAATATGCTCTAATAACATCATTACTCTTGAAATTAATTCGTTATTGAAACTGACATCAAATAGGAACATCTGGCATTTTTTAAATCTAAAAGGCTAAAATAAATTCAGGGAACACTCTGCAATATATTGTAGTATACGGGGCTAAAAGAAATGGCAATTGAAAAAAAAAATCCAGAATCTTCAAATCTACTGAGCAGTTTGCTTTTTTCAGAACGAAATAAAACCAAACTTCCAAGCATAAAGAGTAAATCAATTTGCCTGATGCATCATATAGGGGGATTCAAAAGCTATGATAAACATTCGAGTGGTATATTTCTATCTGCCAAGCAAGAAAAAAAGGATCAGAATTAGAATAGCTTTCGAAATACAAGGGATCAATTTGGAGACCAATAAATGGCTTCTTCCAATGGTAAATAAATATTCCCGGATTAAAGTCAAACTGTTATCGAATGTTTATTTGCATCAATAAGCAGCGACAGTAGAATTTCTACAATAACGGTGTTTACATTTCTTGAGTGAAAATGTTAAGGCGGAGTCCAAGCACGTTTTCCCGCCTTTTTCGTTTTACGTTCATTATGTAAATTTTAGTTCAGGTAAACAGAAAATAGCTTTCATATACTATAGCGTAGTTCATATTTCAATACTGAATACCACTACCTGGAAAGAAATGTTAACAGAAACTTCAAAACTATGTCAACGCACTTGTAGGACAGTCTCATCTCCCAAAAGTATATTTTGACATAGTTTTGAAGTTTAAGCAAATGTTTCATTAAGGCTAATGATATTTATTATTGAAGTACGAAACAACGTAGCCTATAGTTTATTAGTGCACCCGTAAGGGAAGATATAGGGTTTGTCTTATCTGTCGGTCCGCCCCCCCTGGATCTCAGCAACAACAAGTCCGACAGAGTTAAGCCATACATCGTTAGATTCATCATGATCTCAAACGGTGGGGAAAATTATGACTTTGACTCTAAAGCTGAAAGGTCCTTTTTTATTTACTTAGTATTCTCCATTTTCCTATGTATTTTGACATGGCATGTTTGTCTCCGCCCACTAGATCTCAGTAACAACATGTCACACAGAGATGAATGATACACCGTTGGGTTCGTCATGGTTTGAAATGGCGGGGGAAATTATAAGTTTGTCCCTAAAACAGGCAGGTCCTTTTCAATCGTTTAGTTGTCTCCATTTGTGCCGTTCCTAGATCTCCGCAACTAAAATTCCGACAGAGATGAGCCATACACCTTTGGATTTGTAATGGTCTCAAACCATGAAATAACCTACTATATAAACTCTAAAACAGGCAGGTCCTTTTCAATCGCTTTGTATTCTTCATCTTTATGTTTCTTTGTCTTCCTTAGATCTCAGCAACTACAAGTCACACAGAGTTGATCTATACACCGTTGAATTTGTCATGGTCTGAAACGGTGAAGAAAACTATCAGTTTCACTCTAAAACTGGCAGATCCTTTCGAATCGCTTAGTATTCACCATTTGTGCCCTTCCTAAATCTTAGTAACTACAAGTCCGACAGAGTTGAGCCATACACCAGTGGATTCGTAATGGCCTGAAACTCTTGAATAACATAACTTCGACTCTAAAACTGGCAGGTCCATTCCAGTCATTTTGTGTTCCTCATTTGTGTCTCTCCTAGCCATCAGTAATTACAAGTCCGACAGAGGTGATCTATACACCGTTGGATTCGTCATATTCTGAAACGATGAGGAAAACTATGAATGTGACTCTAAACCTGGCAGGTCCTTTTGAATCGCTTAGTATTCCCCATTTGTGCCCCTACTAAATCTCACTAGCCACAAGTTCAACAGAGATAAGTCATACACCGTTGGAATAGTCATGGACACCGGTAGAAAAATCTATAACTTCGACTCTTAAAACTGGCAGGCCTCGGTATTCGTTTAGTAAACTCCATTTGTTCCTATGATTTGTCGCTTCCTTTTGGATACGTTATAAGATAATTTTAATTTATACGGGGCGCTTTGGTTTTGTCTATAATAAAACCATTAATTAGCTCGTTAAAGTTATTTTCTGTTTACCTGAATTCAAATTTGAATAATCGACGTAAAATGAAAAAGGCCAGAAAAACTACTTGGATGCCACCTTAAAAAATCGTGAGTACAAGGTGAAATTTCTTGAGTACAAGGGTAAATTTCTTGAGCAGCAGAAAATTATTAATATTATTTTCCAATGTTGTTTTAAAACTTTAGACATAAATGAAAACTTAGATAAAAGCCATTTCTTCAGAAATAACTAGCGTCTACTAATAAAATCCATGTCTTTAGAAATAACGAGCGTCTACTAATGCTACTAATCATTTATTCCCAATTTTCACATACTTCTTCCACGTTTACAGAAAAAGAAGCATCAATATTTTCATTAACAGAATAAACTTTTAAAATTTTATTAAAATGTTAATACCGCCTAACGCACCCAATGAACCGGCCTGAGCCAAAGTTGTATAAAGTCCTTGAAAATCAAATTTAAATTCAAATTCACACAATAAATGCCCTTGTGATCATGTAGTTCGTATTCTTCCCGCTAGATGACAAACCATGACAAACCAAATTTACAGCTATTTATGGAGGATTCATTGTTACGCGAGTCCGATGATAGACTTTTGTAGATAAATTATATATTTTTTCGATTGTTTAGGTAATGGTTTCGTGAATGAATGAATACAAATGGTATAATTTCTTGAGTAAATTTCAGTTACAAAGCACATATTCACAAAATGTTAACGATCATCTATCTACTCAATATGATTTCTTGAGTGTTTAAAATTTTCGTGAATTCGCGAAATTCAATAAGGTAGATTAGGAACTGGAAGATGTGATGCAATTGAATTAAGTGTTGCCAACCTTGTATTAAATTTCATTTTTCTCAAATTGGCACTGGGTCTGACACTTTATTGTCTTCTAGTGTTGATAAATTTATACGTGAAGTAATGAAAGTAGTATTGCAAGCTGGATATTAAACCATGTAAAAGGTTGAAAACATTTTACCTTCTTTATTATCCACGATTTGCACTCTGTGCTTCACATAATGATTATTGCCACTACGGAATATTAAATATGCGATACAGCGGGGTAGTGTCATTTGGAATATAAAACTGTGTGTGCCATTGGTTGGCGACATTGTCAACTCTTCACATTTTAGGTTCTAATATCTATCCTAATAACGCAATCTATTGGGTTGGTGCGAATGAAATGTCCGCCGCAGATGCGTGATGTTCGAAGGATAAGAAAATGAAAACTACGTTACCTGGTTAATCAAAGTAGTTGCCGTCTGTAGCCACACACTGTTTCCATCACTCAGCTAACGATTGGGTTCAGTGGCGAAAGAAGTGTGGAATCTGCGATGCGAAGAAATCCTCAACTCCATGTTGCACCTCCCGATCATCAGTGAAGGTCTTCGAGATGCCGGAAGAGGTGGTAGTCAGTGGGAGAAGGATCGGGGTGATACAGCAGGTGAGGAAGGGTTTCATGTTGCAACTCATGGAGAGCCTGCACCGTCCTTGGCATGACATGTGGACGGGCATTGTCATGCAACATGAGGACACCTCACCATGTCGGATGCTTGCGGATAAGTTTGCCGCGAATTTCATGGAGTTCAGCACGGTTACGATCTGCAGTGATGGTTTCACCCCGCCTGAGAAAGACATGATGGATCACTCCCACCATAGACCACCATACCAGCAAAAACACCTTCCGTGGGTTGAGAGATGGTTTAGGACACTGTCCTGGACGTTGATCAGGATCCAAACATTGTTCTGACCGTTTACGATTGTCATAGCAAATCCAATTTGCATCTGAATTGTCAATCAAATGCAGGAAACCCTCATGCTAATTCTTTACACTCAGAGAACTGTACACATCCAGACAGCTATTCACGTTGACCGGTGTCAGTTCGTGTGGCATCCGTGAGTCTTAACTTTTTCACCTTTACCGATCACACGGTGCCACCGACTGACAGTGGTATGATGTATGCCTAACTCGTCTGCATTGGAACGAACACTTTTCCTATGGTCCGCTGCCACGGTGTTTCTGAGCAGTTCATCCGAACATGATGTTGGTCGGTGCCTACGGGGTTCATTTTGCGATGTTGTGTCACCGGAACTAAATTTGACAAACCAACGGCGAATGGTGTGTTCACTCGCCATACTTGTCCCAAATGCACACTGTTAATTTGCTTCGGTTTGCTGTGCAGAATGCTCCAGCATGAATTCATAAAGAAAATCACTCACAATTGTATGTTCTCCATGGTGCACTTTCATACGACCCTGTTCAACAACACACTGCCTCCTTATTGTCTGGGTATCCCAGCTTGTTTGCTGGACATGTACAGAGTTTCTGTCGTTAGATGCGTGACCTCAGTCGATCCCTTAGTTGTTTTGCTGAGGTGCGTTTCTCATCAGACTTCAAAGCGGTTATTCCATTCACACCAACCAAATATTCCATCAACACAGTTTTAGTTTGAGATTTATAAAAATAATTTAATTAAGAATTATAAGAACTAAATTTTGGGCCCGAAGTTGGACCCCTCATATCGCTAAAACGAAGAAGATTCTGGAGCAGAGTCTCCAACCTACGTACTATGGGTAGGATGCGACCCGCGTAGCGATTTTGTTTGGCCTCGAAACAAATCCAAAATTACAGTTATTATATTCTACATTGAATCTAAAAGAATATAATTTTAAAGACAAGAAAAAAATTGATAATTGTTTTAAAATATTCAACAGAGTGCAGGTAATTATTATTTTGCTATTAACACAACTTGCAAAAAGTTACTATCTTAAAATTGCTATATTACTTTTGAGTTGATCCTTTTTTCATGCGGGCCTACCCCCTTTTCCTGCTTCGCCAATTCGGCCCGCTGACCAAAAAGTTTAGAGACTGTTGCTGTAGGAAATACATTCCAAGATTATTTACCATCTCACTTTAAATATTTTGCATATCAAAGTTCTTTTGATGGTGATACAGATGAGGAATAAAAATCGACAAATGATACAAATATTTCCAGAATAAGAGCGGTGAAAGTTACACAAAATTTAAGTTTTTAATAAAATCATAATATATTTGCGTGAAATCGCTATTTCTATGAGAAAATAAAGTAAAATCGAGTAAAAGTTGGTAGCTGAAAAAACAGCAGATGTGGTTGGAGTTTGGGGCGGAGGACGGCGGGATGAAAAACCGAAGCTCTTATCCTTTCTACAGTCTAGGTATGTTTTCCTTCAAATGTTTGTAGCGTGTGACGCTGAACTGAAGACGTTTAGTAGTGGACGCTGCCAACTCCCTGTCTATGATTAAATGTCACTTTTCCTAAATGCGTAGAACGAAGTGACTTGTAGTTAATTTTTCATTTCATTTGGGGGGCCCATCTTCCACCCCTGTTTCTATGGATTCTTTGCCCAAAATGGGTGGTGCACTTCCAAGGGCGTGCAGCACGAGCAGTTGGCTATTCCCACTTTGGGACAGGCAGTCCCTAGAGATTCTCGGATTGCCGGTGTTCCGACAGTCCGAGAAGCTCCCTGGTTCCCTCAGTTTTGATTTGGGGTGATGCGGGACGGACTTTGGATCAGGCGTCCAGAGTTCTCCTGGTCTTTGTTCCTAATTTTGGAACTTTTCATGGGGGAATGCCCTACCATTACCTTTTATTTGCTGTTTTACACAAAAATATTTAACATATAGAACAACACAGACACACACAAGGACAGCACAACATAGGCGTCGACTCAAGATGGCTTCTTCTTTTCCTGCAACGATAAGAAAAAAGGGGAGAGGGAAAAGAAGCTGGACAGCAACATAAGTATTACTGGTATTTTCTCACAAAGGTTTTGCTGATCCGTTCTGTGTTTCCATTCCTGGCTCCCCTCCTCCTTCTCCTGCGTAGTTGATCTTGTTCCTCAAGTCATTTTCACATCACACACACAACACTTAATGGCTAATATGAATAATATTCGTGTGTCCCGGATTCCAGGTCACTCACATTTAGTTTCTGTTTTTAGTTTTAGTTTTTCGTATCTTGTTTTTGTCTTCTATTTTATTTTGCCTCCCGTCACTACTCACATACGCACACTACAACTTCAGTGTCTCTTGCTGCCGGGTTCCTACAGCAAGGTACCCACACCAGAACACGGCTGGTTTCCAGCGGTCACACACACGCTCACTTTTACTCATATTCACTAATTTTATTTAGTTTAGCTTGATTTTATTCACTATTATTGGTTTAGTTTTTTATTTTTATTTTTAAATGGAGTTTAGTTATTAGATAGTTTATTTTTAGTTTGCTTAGGTTATGTTATTGTGGCACATGAAAAGAATCTGAATATATTTTCTGCTCATTTGTATGTGTATAATGGTTATTTTGTTTACTTTGAAGAGCTACTGTAGATCAGAGATAGAGCTGATTGAAAGTCGTCCTGTCTTCCTAGAGAAATAACTTAGCAAAGGCATCCTTCCTGGAAGAGAATAATAATATCTTACAACTGGCCATCTCGGGCTCCTGACCTCAATCCTGGAGATTCTTAAAGAGAATACTTCATTAGTCTAGGTGTGAGGATATGTTTATGTTTCCGATTCTGAATGGATTTCGAGAAAGGCTTTCTTTTTCATAAATTTTTATTTAACAATTAAAAATAAAACAATAACAAATAAATAAAGAACAAGTAACAAGTTACCTTGAGAACTTTGGAATTGTTTGACAATGAAAATTTCACAAATTTAAAGTAAAGCGAACTTCGTGAGGCGAAGCTCTCAATCCATTTAAGGGAATTTGTAAAGGGGGAGTTACAATAGTGATCTTTTCTTTCTTTACATACAAATAATATGATTCACATTTAATTCACAATATCTAAATTGGAGAATACTCAATCTCTCGAGCTATAACTTAAATTACTAACAAAGAATAAAATAATAAGGATCGATAGAATAGATTTAAGAGGGAGATAGAGTGAGGTAAGCATATTTAAACAAGAGTAATCATATCATTGCTCATAGCTAAAGTCATCTTACTGTTCAGTAATCTCCTAGCAAGAAGTTCTATTTTCAATTTTCGTAACAAGCAGGCCGTTATATCCCGTATGACCTGTGACCAGAAATACATTTACTGTTGCAATTATTTCGTACCAGACTTCACTCTATTCCTTCCCGTAGCGTTAATACATTTACTATATCTACTTCTAATATTTCCTTCTCAAAAATATACAATTTCCAACTAGTATTATTTCTTAATGCAAAGTGCGAATGAACATAATTGCTGAAGAGATTCTGAATTATTTTACGCAAACAAATACTAATACTCCATATCAATCTCGGTATGGGAGATTATAGAAAACATTATTCTAACTATTCTAAGTCTACTAAGTAAATTGATATAGATCTGACCTTACTGCTATAGTTGCGAAGTTCATTGTTCGTATTCTATTCACACACTGACATAACAAGACAAATTCGAATAGCATTTTAGCACTTTCTGATTGACGTCGTTTCTTCTGGAATTTTCTACGTGACGTTAATTCTTGCGTTATCTTCAGAGAATTAGTGATTGCACGTATTGTTTGTTTCAAGCCAAATTACGTCTTTTAATTTTTAAGAGAAAACAAGGAATCTTGCGGTTAGAAATTAAGGGTAGAAGAGTCCATCTTTCCTGTTGATCAATTCTGAAAGGATATCATTCTGGAGCCAACTACACTTTCGTGGTTTCCAAAATTCTGTTGTTACAACAACAATATGTTCTCATTTTCTTTACTAATTGCTAAAATAGCTTTGCAATCAATACCACAAAATCCTGTTGAGTGGCATGATTTAATCATATATGCGATTCATTCTCAAGACAGAAATACATTCATTTCTTTTTGTCTCATATCCTTTCTTACAAACACGGTTTATGAACCATAGACCGTTATCATTCGAAATAAGGAAAATAGGTTGGGATTTTGAATAAGTTAGTAAAGAGAAAAATATAGAAGGAATAAATTGAATATTCTGAAACAGATTATTTATCTGCCACATTATTGAGTTCCTGATTGTTCCATCCTGCCTACTGATAGCGAAGTTCGTGCTCGTCGAACCGGTCGCGCACACGCCTTCTCGCGAGGTCCGCGTCACGTTTCCCTCCATGCGGTATCAGCTCCCTAACCTGTTTTCTATTGGTCAGCACCTGGTCTTCACCGCGACCGGCCTCGGATGCCCCCGGATATAAATTTTCCTCTATGATATTCTGTTACTTTTTGGGTTATTTCCTGGAGGACAGTCGCCAGTTCTGGTGTTCTCAGAACTTCTGCGATTTCCATGTCATCCAGGAGTTCTTTGTTTGCCAACCAGATTTTCTGTTTCTTCGCATCTTAGCATTAAGTGTTCCGGGATAGCGACCGACTCACAGGCGCGACATAGGTTGTCCTCGACTATATTCATGTCCTCTGGTTTTTACCTAAATGGGCCATGTCCCGTGAGGAAGTGTAGCATTCCCCCCGTAATCTACACGTCGAGCTCCATCCTCCCAACCACATCCGGTATTATACTATATAATCTTCTAGCCTTCGGGCATTTTTGCCAGAAACGCTGCCATGCATTGATTAGTATTTCCTGCACATCATGCTTGGTGTCCGCAGGAGCATGTAGACTACTACGATGGCTTTCGTTATTTTTTCTTTTGATCCAATACATAGCACCCAGCTTTTTGACTTGTAGGTGCATTGTAGTGTTGCAGTAGCCACCTGGAATGCCTCCATCGTCGTAGTTCTGTATACCCTTGTGGGTCTTATCAGAATTCAGAAGCTGCCTTTGAACGCGGTTTATTGTTTGACTTTGTCTAACGTCGTCCATATGGTGGCTCCAGACTGGTGGCATATCCAACTAAAGATCTTATGGTGACGTCATGGTACAGCTTAACAATTTTGATCTGTATTCTTAGTTCTTTTGTCGCAGTGTTTACTAGTTTATGTGCTATTTTAATTGCTTGACTTGTAGTTCCTAAGATCTAGGGAGGGGGGTATAGCGCTTCCTCACATAAATACCAGGGTGAGTCATATGTTCATAGCGTTTTCATGGATAATGTGCATCACCCACCTCCCCTGTACCGCAGAAACCTATTCGGCGAAGTACATCCCATCACATTGTATGCTCCTTCTCCAACGTTCCATCAGTGACACAAGCCCCTGACGATACCAGGCTGCAAGCTTTGAAGCAAAGAACTCAGTAATGTCAGTTGTCACATCATCCACGGAATGGATTTGTGTGCCCCGCAGGAAGTGTGCCATGGAACGAAACAGATGAAAATCAGATAGCGCAAGGTCGGGACTGTAGGGCTGTGTGGTAAAATGTCCACGCCATCCATGTCCGCAATGTGCTGGCGGACTCTTCTTGACCTGTGGCATGGAGCGTTGTCAAATTGGAGGAGCAGTCACTTTCGGTTCACCAGTGCTGGATAACGACAGCGCAAAATGTCGTATACCCGTTGCAGCTATTCAGCATACAATGTCCCATCTACGGAACGACCATGTGGAACGAGCTCCCAGTACACCGGACCTTCGAAAATCCACCACACACACAGCATTGTCTTCTCTTCAAACCGCCCTCTTTGAATCACTGGCTGCGCCTCGGCACCTGGTCGAAGCCATTGTTTCCCGGTGTCAGGATAACGAAGAAAGATAAATTTTTCATTATTCGTGATGATCCGCCGCCAAAACCTGTCGTCAATTGGGTTTCGTAGCAGTTCTTCACACAGGGTCACACGTTGTTGAGCTTGAGCGGAAGTCAAATCATGGGGAACCATTCTCGGTTGCCTGGAGCGAAACCCAAGTTGATGCAGATGACGAGCGACACTGGTTTGTGATGTCTGGACCTCATCTGCCAGCTGACGGGTACTGGTTCCTGGGTTTCCTTCAACAGCGTTCAGGAGGGCATCGATATCCGTCGTCACAGGGCGTCCACTCTTGGGCTTGTCATCGAGACTGGTGTCACCAGACCGAAAACGTTAAAACCACTTTCTAGCTGTGGACGGGTGGACAGTACCTTCATCTTCTACGGCACAAATTTCCTTGGCTGCTGCTGCTGCATTTAACCCCTTTATCCAGTAATGGCGCATAAGCACACGACACACAAGTTTCTCCTCAGCCATTGTCCTGCCAACTGTGTATTCAACGCGTAGTTCCTCCCACACACCGTTAGCGCTGTGATCAGACAGACACTTGACACGCTTTCTGCCACCAAAACCTTCACCTGTTCTACACGTTGCACATTGTTTTCCGGCATCGAGTGGGCGGGGCTACCCAACGCTACGAACATATGACTCACCCTGGTACATGAGCGAAATGGAGAACGCTAAACAAATGAAAATGACATGCCAATTTTAGAGTTAAAATTGTAGTTTCCCCATCCTTTCAGACCACGACAAATTCAACGGTGTATCGCTCATCTCTGTCTGATTTTATAGGTCCTGAGATCTTGGGGAGGGGGTTCAGATAGACAACCAGAATAAGGTGTATAGCTTCTCCGTATATATACGAGTGCGCTAAAAAGATAAGAAAGTTATTAGACAAAATGCAGAAACGTGGAAGTGATATTTTTAAATAAGAAATTTATATTTTGTGTTCAAACACATAATTATGGAAGTAGTTTATGAAGTTCAAGAATTATTATTTTCGGTTACAACTTCAGAGTTATATTTCACTATTGTAAAATTCTCTCAAAATTATTTCGTGAAGTAAATATGTGTCTTAAGTAAGTAATATCATAGTGCAAGGATCTTCAAATGGCGGACTTCGGTCCGGATCCAGACTCCGAAACCCTTTTTATCCGGGGCTCCACGGAATGTGAATTGGAATTTACTTAAGGTCTTTTGGCATCTTTGGCTCACACCGGCTTTGCTACGATATTGAAAGTAATAATTTTTTTTTATTTGGGGACCCGCATTCCACCCCTGCCTCTTTGCATCCATTGCACAAGACAAGTTGTGCACTTTCTGGGACGTGCATCACGAGCAGATATTCGCTCTCCTTGCCTTGGGGCAGGCATGTCCCTAGAGATTCCTGGATTGCCGGAGTTCCGGCATTCCAAAAGGCTCCTGTGTTTCATCAGTCTGAGACTTCTGGGGTTGCGGGACGAGCTTTTGCCAGGCGTCCAGAATGTTCTCCTGGCCTCAATATCATAAATGGACCTTTTGCATGGGGGGAACCCTTTCTACTTATATCCTATTTATTTAGAAAAACAACAAAGAAACAAAGTACATAACATTTAAGGAGTCAAACAAGGGGACAAGGACAGGACAAAGAGAAAACAGGACAACACATAACTTGAGCTGCTTCTTCGTATGGCTTCTTCTTCTTATTCCTGTAACAAGATAAAAAAAAAG
>JAGDQP010043394.1:0-16232 GCA_022664845.1 Lepisma saccharinum | reverse complement strand
CACCTTTATACCGGGAAGTCGAGGACAAGTTGAGCATACAGCTCTATTTCTTTTCCTTGTTTCCTCAATCTTTCTTCTTCATTTCCTTCGTACTTCAACGAATAGGTAGGCTTTTTTTTCTGTGATCATGGCAGCAGTATAAGCTGCCGAAATGTTAGAAGAGAGAAGATAACTAAGCATTTGAAGAGTATCAACACCGGTAAGTACCAAAACACCTTTGGTGAACCCACGGTGCAGACACCTTAGACATATGTAATTGGTCGTAAATAATTTTCTACGTACTACCATAACAAAGTCCAGTTCCGTCCATGATCATTAGGATGGCTGCTTGTCCAGGAGAAATCCTCCATTTTCTTCACTGACCGCATCATTCATGCGTGATGGTCTTCGTCTTTGGCTAGTTTGTGAGAGACATGTATGTGGTCAGTTTCGAAATTCCTTTTCCACCTCACATCAGTGTCATATGACGGCCAATCACTTCATCATAGAATTCTCGGGCATTGTTTTCCTTCAAATGCAGGATCTCTTTCTTTATCACGCTGCAAGCCTTGATGTACTCCATCTTGTAGATCACTGACATTAGTGCAGTGTGTAGAGAAACTGAAAACCACAAAGAATTAACATTTTCTCAGGCATGTACATAAAGACCAGTAAATACAATGGCAAAATTTTATGCTCATAGCTCAATAACTCGTGATTAAAACTTCACGATCCCTCCCCGTAAAGGAGAATTATCAGGCTGTTTTTAGCACCATGCTAAGCAAACATTAAACTTATTTTGAACTTCATATTCAAGATACTGAAAGAGGTAGTTAAACATGGAACCTTGTGACCAGAAATAGTTTAATAAGCGTCTCACGATTATTATAATGTAAATAATCTACCCTGCAAGTGCACGATTGTTATAATGTAAATTAAAATATGTTCTTAAATGAAGGAAGGGGGAAAAATTTAATCGATTCAGTATCTTTGAAATTGGAAATATATAATTGCATTTTTATTGTCCACAATAAGTCAATAAGTATACAACTGCCTTCTTTTTAAATACATATGCTTTTAAGCAAACATTAACTCAGAACCCAAGGCGCCACTTGCTCTGTGAACAGCAAAATTAGGATTTGAGGCTCTTCATAGCAGTTGATAGGTTTTTTGTTCCAATGAAATTCGTGATGATTTCTATTTATGTACTTAACCATTTGTTTGATTTCGCAATGATTTTCATGGTCTAATTGCTTTCTGATGCAGATTCTATTGTAAATAGTATATCGAGGGTTAACCATTGATACATCATATCTATAATTTTTGTCAGCTGAAGTTGCTGTTAACAAATTATTGGAGGAAAAAAAATGGCCGACTTTCCAGTTGAAACTTCGTTTAAAGGCAAATTGACCGTTTACTTGTTAACGAAATTTCAAGTGGAAAGTTCGCCAGTTTTTTCCTTTTAATAATTAAACAACTTCTACTTCAGGTGACAAAAATTGTAGACACGAGTTATCAATGGTTAACCCTCGATATACAGGATGAGACGAAATATGTGTTGGACTATCAAAACCAGGTCTCTTTCAATGGAAGACAGAACAATATCCACTGTCCTACCAAGGCTTGTTAATGAAAATTGCGTTTGTAGTTTAAGAATAAGACTACGTACTCATAATAATCTCACTTGATATTGAGAAATCGGGTAGCTCAGTACGAGCGCGTTTTACTACCTGAACATGACCACCTAGCTCTTCTTATTTAATTTATGCTGAAATGAAACGAGAAGGAATCTACTGGAGTACAGTATGTTTGAACTTGAATTGTACCTTAATTTACACACAAATGTTGTCAATGCAATATTTATATCCTATCCAAACAATATCAAAGCAGAGTTCACATTTAAGTTAACCATAATACAAAATGCTCTCAACTAACCTAGATTAGATTTACTTGATGGGCGATACTGAAGCAGGGTAGGTATTTGAGCACATTGTATACGAATAGTAATTGTTAAAGTTTAAGAGAAACAATCTGACTTGATGCTCACAGCTGGTATTCTAATATTCGTGTTCACTGTCTGTCAACTGCGTATACTTGTAATGTTCGAATACTGATATAGTCTAATTGAAGAACAGTCTTTCAGAATGTTAAAGTGCAGAGTGCACTCACAGATAGTCTTACTTAATCTGGCGTCGAACCACAGTCTCCGACAGGAGATACAAAATGATCGAATGAAGAGTGAAGGTTGCGTAAAGATTCAAATAAAGGATGCACTTTTATTACTTTCTAATTTCCTTGTGTCACACACTGTTCCCATCGTGTCCATGTGATTGTTGTTATTCAAGGAAAGGAAGAAGAGGAGGAGGAAATATTTGTATCAGAAGGAATGGAGTAATTTGGGAATTGTTCTTGTATCGTCCTTGTGTTTTGTCACGATCTCTAAATTACAAGCATAACACAGAGCGCTTGTTTGTCTCTATCGATCGTTTCTTAAACACGTATCTTGAATATTTCCCTTGGCCTTACACTTGTTGATCGTTACGTAAAGCTCTTACAAACATAGAAATAATCATGCTTCTGTACCAATTTGAGAGGCAAACAAATTCTATAATAATTTTCTCAAGTGATTGTTAATGACATTTTGACCAGTTATTGTTTTTCTACAATCCCTGCTTTGAGAACTTACAGATCTAACCTTGTATAGACACGTAGTGTCAGTATTTCGTCACTTATTCTTTTGGCCTTGTCCTCCGCTATATTTCTGCAATATTCTATATAAAGACGGTTATACAAATGCAATGTTCTTACGTACTAAAATCGTTACATGAAAATAATGATATTCCAGTAGCATTCGATAGATCCTATTATAAAACAAAGGAATGAAACTCACATAGAACTGGAATCCTATACAATCCATGACCGGCGAACCATTTCAAGTCATTTTATGCTCAGATAAATTAATAATTTGTAATGTTGCACAATCACAACGGTAGAGAGTGAAATGTAAATAGTGGAGACTAATGGAGTTTTTCTTTACTCGGATATGTGATTTTTTATTATTGATTTATTTGTTATTTTATTTTATTTTTTGTAATTTTATACATGAGTGATTATTTCACTTTTATTTTCAGCATCCTCGGGTTAGGTATGCTGCATGTAATGCCATAGGCCAAATGTCAACAGATTTTGCTCCGTTCTTCGAGAAGAAGTTTCATGACAAAGTTATTCCAGGCTTATTAATGGTTCTTGATGACAATGCGAATCCTCGGGTCCAAGCTCATGCAGGTATGACCAAGTATTCATATAGATAAATTTTTGGTTCTTAAATGGGTTGTTAATTGATTAATTCTTTAATTAATCTTAGTTTTTGCGTAACGTGATTGGGCTTGTGACCAGTTTTCTTTAAAAACTACAGATATTTTTTTTTCATTGTAAATTTGAGATTGTTTTTCAAAATAGTGAAATTAGATAGCTAACGTTGGTTTTTAGTTTAAAATATATGTTACCGTGCGTTACTCCTACCTGAGGAACGAAACGACATAGTTTTACTGTTATATATAGTTTACTGAAAATCATCGTATTGTTTTTCTTTAAAGATAACTCCCTTGCACAAAAAAATGTCAACAAACATATTATTTAGTGTTGCTGACTGACTTCTCATGAAGTTCTCAAAGAGAATTGCTTGTATATTAACAAAATTTTTAGCTGCTAAAATTTGGAGAGTATACATTTTGTACTCAAGTTCTTGGCATGTTGTCATGTATAAAGTGGTATAAAGCATATATTTTGTTTCTTTAACGTGTAGCATGTCTTTACTGCTATATCTTTACTTGATTGCAGGCGCTGCCTTGGTAAACTTTAGTGAAGACTGTCCAAAGAATATCCTTACTCAATATTTGAATGCTATCATGGCCAAGTTAGAAGCTATCCTGTCGACAAAGTTCAAAGAGGTAAACGTTGTTTTGTTTGGGCTTGACCTGATTTCGAAGATGTATGAATGCTACATTTCCGTATTCGTATCCTTTACTGCAGTCATTAGTACCTAATGGGAAATCTTGTAACTTCGCAATGCTTTCTGGGTGCATATCTGGGTTAAGTACAGAATCAGTTCTCAGCGCAGGTAAAGGGTGTATGAAGAGATGATGTTTTTTTTCACCGCAGAGATGAATATGTTTGTGTTATCAATTGCATCGTGTGGACTGGTATCGGGGTCTGAAATAAAACGTTAATTACCTTTATAGAATTTGCTTTGCTGACTATAATAGTATAGTCATAAACAGAATATATGTTTAATTTTTAACCATCAGTTTAAATATGAGTAGTCTACCTAAACTGGACAAGTGGTGTGTGGGGTGAATATTCAGACTTCTCTGTTACAGGAATGTATGTGGTCTTCATCTTTAAATATGTTGAATCATATTTTTCTTTCTAAAAAAAAAAAAATACATAGTGCTATTTATTTTCTCTTGGAGAAACTTCTGAAGGTGGAAAGGAAAGATTGCGTTGATAAAGAACAAGATAAAAAATATTAGCATATTATACCAGAGACCCAAGTAATCATTACACATCATTTGTGTTTTCTCTTACTTGTCCATACTTTTATTCTGTTGAACTTCTCAAATTCAGAGTTTAACCTGAGTTAGATTTTTCTTTGTTTCTTAATCCGAAATGCCTTTCAAATTTGGTCTGTATTTTCACAAAAATGCTAATATAATCTTCAAACCGTGATTAGGGCTGTGGGTGAGTATTAGAACTTCACTGCCAGGCTTTTACATTTGCAATAATTCCGAACAGTAACAATAACATAAGGTTTATTTTCACTTTTATATTTTTTTTTTACTACATACTTATATATTTTAGGAATCTGTATTTCGTAGAAATTGATACTGGCTATTCGTATTTGTTAAATTCAGTCCAACGAGCACCTGGTTGTTTTCAGTAGATGGGTATTAACCTTTCATGGGTGTTTGAGGGAAGAAATGTAGTGGTTGACAGGATTTCTTAACTATTTAACCGAAATAAATATAGAAAAGGCAAAAATCAGTCGTTCTCGTAATTCAAATTACTAATCTTTTCCAAGCAACTATTATGTGCATGTTCATAGGTTTTCTTCCTTGCAGTTGGTTGAAAAAGGAAATAAACTCGTTCTGGAACAAGTTGTTACAACGATCGCCTCGGTAGCTGATACGTCAGAGGAGCAGTTTGTAGCGTATTACGACAGGTAATTATGAAATAGTGTGTTTCTTTATGAGAAGGTAGTTTTAAAATGCTTATTAAATAAACTTTCTTTGGAAGAACGGAATCCTTCTGAGATAGAAATCATAAGTTAAGTATTTTCACGTTTTAGTATTATGTAAACCATTGTAACTCGGATTTTGTCATCAGCGGGCCACCAAATGGACAGTCTTCATACACGCGATATCATATTGTCGTCTCACCTTTAATACACTTTCATATATATAAAAATGAAACTTGTTAAAATTGATTTCTACAGAACTGTACATTAGCAACATGAAACTTGTACCACAGTATAATTTTTTTTTTATTAAGCATGATAGCCCATTTTGCGCGACTCTGGTCGTATGGGAAACTCCTAATCAAGATTTGAATGTAGGAGAGTGCGGTCGTTTTTTGCGAATTCCAGGATGCAGACACCATGTTTTCAAGATTTAATTTTCCTTGTAAGACTGTCAGAAACGGTCCATGGAACCTGCACAGTAATTTACACTCGCATGTTAGTTTTGAGGGACTGTGAAAGGTGGTCGGTCAGTGATGTCTGAATATTGAAAAAAATTAAACATTTCAGCTTCTTTAACACCGATCGTATTCACCAGACCTGTAACTCAGTTATTTTTTTTTTTGTTTTTGTTCCAAAACTAGCAGCACTTGCGTTGTTCAAATCACAGTGACGATGAGTACGTGGACCATGGTTTCATGGCTGTCACTTTTCCTACTTGTATCCGACACCTAACGGCTCGAAGTGCTAAGTGCGTTAAAACAAGGAAAACTAATTAGAAAATTAAGCAAGTGTATTCAGAGATTTATTATTTACAAATGTGTTACGGTTAGAACTAAATGAATCCCCCTCGTATTCAAAGTTATACATTTTATGACATTCGTAATATACTTACTGTACTGTGTCCCAATTAAACTTTTTTAATTTTCATGTAGATTTAATAGGGGCTTTTTTTCCCAATAACTTACTGTTGGTGATTTTAGTTCAGACTCCAATTCTGTGAATTTTATATCGTAATGGTCTTGTGGTGTAGTACTGTTAGTGAAAGGATCGTATATGACGTGGTAGCACAGTCCTTATATATATACGATTAAATCAGGTAGAGTCCACATGAACTAGGATCGATTATTATT
The DNA here is from genome assembly GCA_022664845.1 of Lepisma saccharinum. Taxonomy (NCBI): domain Eukaryota; kingdom Metazoa; phylum Arthropoda; class Insecta; order Zygentoma; family Lepismatidae; genus Lepisma; species Lepisma saccharinum. The sequence goes on along the minus strand of JAGDQP010043394.1, from coordinate 9,884 downwards.
GTGGTTATATTATGAAATAATAGAGCAACACACTTATTGACGTTTTTACCGACACCAAGTTCCAATAACTATATAACATACAACAACTTTACTAAAAAGTGTGTCCCGAACACGGGTTTTTGTATTGACTTTTACTTGTGGTTCACCTCTACTGTAATGATTATCTTCGACTTGGGATTTCGGAGTGGAAAGAGTTTAGATTACGGATACTAACTTCAGTCCAAGTTAGCAAGGATGAGGTATACCGACTCCAGTCACTCACTGGGGGTTTTACATATTCACTTTTATATTACACTTTATTCCACTAAACTATGCATATGTAGAAAAAAAAATATATATATACAAGAGGAATTTTTACACTTGGCACTAACTTGCCCAAAGCAGGGTCAGTCGTAACATCATTATTCCCCTCAGTGGGGTTAGGCCTTTTCCTCTTGCTTTGAAATTGAAACTTTTTCCATAAATCACTACTATTAAAAAATATAAACATCATCACTAATGGTGGGTGCGATGCACTTGCTGTCGGAAATGGTATCACTAATATTGCACTTGGGTGTACTGGTGTTGTTGTTGTAGGTAATCCTGACTTCATCCATTTCCATTTTCTGTTCCTTGAATTCTTGATTTGTTAAGGGGATATGTTTTCGGTGGTTGATTCTATATTTTATGACATTCGTAATATACTTCCTGTACTGTGTCCCAATTAAACTTGTTTAGTTTTCATGTACATTTAATAAGGGCTTCTTTCTCCCAATAACTCTTACTGTAGGTGATTTTAGTTCAGACTCCAATTCTGTGAATTTTATATTATTCGTGGTCTTTTTGCATGTAGATGTTCACATTAAAAAAAAAAAAAAAAAAAAATTCCTTAGCTGCTATCTCGCGTAGTTATTTTTTTTGTTGATTTATGATTTTATCTTTGTTCGTAGGTTGATGCCATGCTTGAAATATATAATTCAACATGCAAATACACAAGAAGTGAAGTTACTACGAGGGAAGACCATAGAATGTGTTAGCCTAATCGGGCTTGCAGTTGGTTCAGATAAGGTATTGCACGTTTGATTTCTTCATCGTAATTACTCTTGAGATGAATGTGTTCGTAGTTGGAAACAATTCTGAACTCTTTTTTTTTTTGGTAGCTAGTAAAATGAATGTAATGTACTCATTTGGCTGCAACTCTTTAAGTGGTTAATTGGAAACTCATACGTAAGTACCTTATTAAGTTCGAACTCGACGTCGAGTTCATCAACAGGGGCGCACGTCAACGCACGCTTAAACAAATCTATACATAGGAAGTAAAAGAAGAGATAAAGTATAATTTTATCTTAATTTTGTCATTATTTATTCTGGTTGCGTGCAGAGGATGAAATGTTCTTTTATTTGTTGTGGCGTTTTGCGAGAAATCAGTAAAACCTGCCAGTTGGTGGCACTGTAGTTGTCTAAAAGGATAACAGCGTTAATTCTAGTGTTTCTTTGCAGTGCACAAGTTTGTTCGAGTAGGTTAAGAATATATGCCGTAAATTCCCACAAAGGTTCTCTAATTGCGTGAAATTTGTTATTGGTAGTGTGTGTGTGTACAGATATGTCTTTGTTTTTCAGTTTATGCGAGACGCAAGTGACGTGATGGACATGTTATTGAAGGCTCAAACAGAAGGTGATATAGCGGATGATGATCCACAAACATCGTATCTAATATCAGCGTGGGCTAGGATATGCAAAATACTTGGTGAGTATTTGCATTTGTATAACCCATTTTTCTGTTACTTCAAAAAGCGTGGGCGGGTTTCGTCTCGAGGGTTTGTTAACAGGAAAGATATTCTGATGGCAGCAACTTCGCAACTTCCGCTTAACTGCTGTTGCACGGGAAGTGGCTAAGCAATAAAGTGTATAGTAAATTTTACAGGGTTAACTATGTACGTCTGCAATTGTTTCGCTAATCGTTTCGAAGAACATTTCGAGAAAGATGACTGGTACTCTTAATGATAAGATTTTTTTTTTTCGGTTCGGAAAACCATGAAAATGCTTACTAGAAGATCCGTTTCTTCCACATCAAAATTCAGTTTTCATTTCCTATTCTGCTCAGTCTTTCATTTCACTAGAAATATAATTGCTATAAAACTAAAATACATATTTGAGTGATAATGTTTTGCAAAATCCGAGAACTGTCAAGAACCCCTGTCCACTGCCACAAAACTCAATTGGAACTGTCAATCTCCAATGGGTTAATGCCATTTAAAAGAACTTGTGATCGCGCGGGAGACTGTACTAATGAAATCTTTACGGTGACAGTTCATGTGCTTTTAGTGTGAGAAGAAAATCGTATTATACATAAAATTTCTTTTTTCTTAGTGTGTGGCTATTACTTACGACATAGAATGGTAACTGGTAGGCCAGTAATATTACCTACATAGTACTGCTAAGGGTTAAGGCTCAAGGTCAAGATAGGTTTATATTTATATAGGGAAGTTCAGTGTAACAGCGAAGGAAACTGTAATTTAAGGCGAACGTAACAACTGTTCTCACTTTTAACTTTGCAAGGGGAATGCGTTAGAAGATCGATGCACACAGTTGGTCAGCTTTTCATTCATAAAGTTACACAGAAACTACAGGTAGTGTTTTAAAGTATCGTCGTTCATATCGAAAGTTGATATTTGCGTAATAGATTGTGTTAGGTTTGATAAGAGGTAGTGCCGAGCCGAGGGATTAGGTTCTGTTGGTGGCGTGCTTGTTTCGATACAACAGGTTTAAAAGTTGTTCATTTGCGGTAACTTTTTTTAAGTGATTTGTTCCTTCTCTGAAAATCTTTTCCCCGTCACAAAAAAAAAAGTTCAGTGGTGAAATTTGAAGGCATTCTTAAACCTGAAGTTTAAAAGTGTGCTAAGCAGCCAATCATTAAGTGCTTTCCGCCATTAAAATTTCAATGTAAAGAGGTGAACGGTCCAAAAGTAACAATAGTTTTAAGAATACGACATACATGAGAATAAACGGAAGTGTGACGCTTTAAAACGTGTATTGTGAGAGAGCATGTTTGCTGACATTCACTCCTTTCTTATACAGGCTTTGAGTGAATTATTCACCTGTGCTTACCCTGGTTTCACTCTTATTGTGAATCGATGTAACGTACAAAGTGGTACAGAAATGGGCGCCCTTTATTTTTCTATGTGACGTCTTTCACATTTTTATATCGCAGTAAGTGCGGGAAACCTATCATTTAATACCTGGTTAATACTTCGTATTGATAGTTCCATTTTTAACGAAGCAGCTGCGCGCACACTGTTTAAGGAAGCTATTAAGCGATGTCTCAAGGATTCGGATTAGAAGCTAGAGTTGAGGATCTACACATTCATTTACCAACAACTGCCGTACTGTAGATTTGTATGTGGCGGTTGTTACCCATAACCCATGTTCCTATGGTTAACATGGCGGACTTAGGATCAGCAGTGGAGGAACATTTCTTTTTCTAGCCCCGCCGTTGGCCTATCTGATTGAAGTTTTCAGTGCTTTTCCTCAGTTTCACGAGCGAATATCAGGATTGCACCTCAACTCAATCTTGATCACTAACTTGCCCATCCCCACTTCGCTAGTGATCGGTGAGGGATGCATATCCAACTCATAAAAGAAAAGTAACAAAGATTGCAGTTTTTATGCAGGCGTTACTAGGGTTTTGTATATTGAAATATTGCATGAAATTCTAATTTTTTTTTTAACAGCTATGTTTAGACGTGACAAAGATAAGAGGCTTTCCCGTATCGGGACGGGCTTAAGCCATAGTGCTGTTACTGCCCATTAAATTCATTTTATCCTATTGTTTTTTTGGTGTTTAATATCAGTTGGAAAGCAATACCGTAAGACTTTCTGCTGTATATTTTAGGGCCGTAAGATATTCATAGACAATTTGTAGTTTTAGGTCCCTTGATAGCACAGCTATAGTTAAAGGGACCTTATAATCCCGCTCATTTCTATCCGTCCGTATCCAGAAATGAAATCTCAGGAACTACAAGATGTAGAGGGGTGCTTGAGGTGTGTCGTTGGAAAGGTCTTGACTAAAACTAGCTCAGGGCCCCTGGAACTGTCTTGATTGGTGCAATGGTTGTGATGCTATCCCATTTTCTAAAATCTATTGTTCAAATTGCTTCCATTCAGTTATACGAAGCTGCGCCAAACTTGGCATAAACATTATTCGACACGATATAAAACACAGAGGGCATACGTTGCCAAGCTACCCACTTACCAATGCCAGCTTATTTTGTATAAAATTATCTTTTGTCACATCGCTTCCATTATTTTAGTCATAGCTTGCATCCCCTAAGACGAATACAATAGCCAGGCCGAAAGTCGTGATTGGTGTAGTAATTCAGTGTTGCCAGCACATTAAAAAAAAACAGTTATTCATATTGCTTCCATTCAGCTACACCTAGCTGCGTCCAACTTGGCATTAATGTTTTTCGACACAAGTACTGTGGATTTTCCGTAACCTAAGCACGTACCTAAACACTTAAAAAAATAATGCTTGCGTGGCTAAAATGCTATCAAAGGACCGGGGACTTCGTGATTGTTAGTAGAATCGTAGCTCTAACTTGTTCAGATGCAATATTCGATGAAGAAAATGAATATTATTATTGTTTCAATGAGCGAACTTTGTTCCTTGAAGTGTACTTACACATTGCTTAAATTGAAACTGTTGTGTAAGCCGTAAACTTGTGAATAATTTTGCCTGTTGTATGACTTATTTCAGGTAAACAGTTTGAGCAATATTTGCCGTTAGTGATGCCCCCTGTCATGAGGACAGCGTCGTTGAAGCCTGAAGTGGCCCTTCTAGACAATGATGATATGCAGAGTATAGAGAACGATGTTGATTGGCAGTTCGTCTCACTTGGCGAGCAACAGAACTTTGGCATAAGGACCGCAGGTAAGGGACAGAGATCAGTAACTGGAACAGAAAGAGAGAGAAATTACTTTATGTATCTATCGTTTGTTTAGCTTAAGGAGTTTATGGAGAACAAAATGTATTAATGGAAAGATGTGATACGAACAACGTTTGTTCAAAATAGTGCAGATTATGTTTAACACTTATGATTGATTGTTATTTTGTATATATAAGTACATATAGAAAAAGACCGGATAGGCAATATAATAGGTAAAATTTTAATAGAAAGGAAAGGATTTGTATTTACGTAATACCTTGACGAAAATCAAGTACACAATTACATACACAACTGTTAAGCCACGTATAATTTTCGGCTTCAGCCATCATCAGCTGCAGACAGGAAAAAAGTAAACTTAAAACATGTTCATAATTTAAATGAATAGAAAATCAACATGGCGGACGTCCATCTCGAGAACACTTGACGATGTTCTGCGCGTGCGCAAGTGCTGATGGGAAACTGGCTTTGGAAATGGTGTTTTGTGTTGAAAATTGAGCTGAGGACAGTAAAAAAAACCTGGGGCTCAGTAAGGAGAACGTAGTCTGGAAAAGTGGGATACAATATAGAAAATGCACTCCGAACAAGTGGAATTTAGTACTTACATTATAGAATACCAAGATAAGCTTACACGAACTTAACAACCACACTATAGAAAGCGGTAACGTTTCACAAAAGCGTTTTCACATGGTAGGAGAGAAAATTGACGTGGACTGGTACGAGACTTGTGCTAAGGAGACGCCATGTTGCCACCTACTGCTGTGTAACAGTGTGGCCAGATTATGGAAGCGGGAAAATTACTAGATTGGTTGGAGAAAACACCAAGTGGAGAAGGAAGTGTGGAGGTTACTAGGAGTAGGTAAGGAGCTTCCTAAAGAAATGAGAGAGTAAAGAATCAGACGAGATGGGATAATAAGGATGAAGGGGGAAAAGGGAGAATAAAGGAACAATTTAGAAAAATAGAATAAAATGCAACTAAGAGACAACAGAAGAGAATGAAAGAAGAAACCGCTGCAGCGAGTTACATGCAGTTGAGGCCAGGTTCATGGTTGGTGGAAAGGATAGAGATGTACATCGCTCCCATCTCATTCTAACTGGCAGGTGAGTCAGGGTTCAGAATTTTCAGGATGCTGACTTGAAAGGTTTCGTCAAAGGTGCAGCCGTGATAAGAAGTGTGTTCAGGTATGGGGAGCTGCGGAAGTTGTGATTTGGAGTAGCAGCATTATTATTGTTGCGGATTGTTAGAGGAGTTTAGGTTTCTCCAACGTAGAAAGCGGAACATATGTTACAGAGTAGGAGATAAATGAGGTTGGAAGATATGCATCTGCCGGAGTGTCGGAAAGAGTACGTCTTGTGAGTAACAGGATGTTCGAAGGCCAAACTGGTATAAAAGATAGGACAAGTTCTGCAGCGGGGTCTGCTGCACTTGCCAGGTTTGAGGGGACGGGGCGGGATTGATCCAGTTCTCGTGAGATTCATTAAAATTCAGAGGTCTGCGGTAGACTATTTCGAGGCACGACGGGAAAACTTTCAAATTCAGGTGTCACAATGTTAGATTTGAAAGATTTGACTAAAAATAATAAGTAATAAAATACAAATGCCCGAGCGCCACCTTCGTTGCCGAAGGAAATAATATAGATTATGGATCATAAAGAAATTAACCTAACTTCCAGTAAAATGCCAAATTTTCTACTACGACATAAATCAGGGTTTACACTCTTGGAACCTTCAGGAACAGTTTATTAGGCGAGAAAAACGGATAGTTCAATTTGCCAGAGTTTACTTTTATTTTCCTTCTATTAATTTGTCAAGTGGCTCATTAAGTTTTCTGACAAGATATTTCCCCCGCCCCGCCCCCAGATATATCTTTAGTAATTTGACAGATTTCTCTAATTGAATTGTTGGAGAAATTTACGCAACGAATCACACAACTCAGAATAATTAATGACTTATGAAGCAGTCTAATAGCAAACGAGTCAGTATACAGGCTGTGCTGACTTCACCAGCTCACAACCTACAATTCCTCAGATGCTTATTATTCGGGATAAATTAAATTAAATATAAGTTAACTTCCAGCTGATTCTCCAGCCTGTTACCTAACCTATCCTTTCTATAAGGTGATTGCACTCATAATGCAATATAATGCTTAATGCATTAGCCGTAAAGGCTTTCATTCTTGACTAGATACTGCTTTTTAATTTAATTTAATCATTGACAGAGGAATGCAATATAATTTATTAGTCACTTCCTAATTAAGCAAGCTTTATGTTGGGATGCAACGGGATACTTTACTGTTTAGGGGAAATACTCGACCAGTGTCGTCTCCTCATTAAGCTAGTTTGTGTTGGGAGATCAAACATCGGAAATCTGAGTTGCTTTTCATTAAAAATCATTCATGCACTTCATTTACACATTCTCTCACATCATAAATTTGTAATGGATAAAAACGAAGAGTTGTGCTCATAAATCGTGAATTATTGTTGTCTCAAGCCGTGAGTTTATTTGAGACTTGAATTTACATGATATCAACCGACGCAAAACAAGATCAAAGGCAAAGCTGATAACGACGCATGGCAGCTTCAAGACTTCACTGTTAACAGCTATTTACTATTAATTTGCCAGTGACGGAACCAGTCCGCTTAACTCAGCCGAGCCTGGTCTTTAGCGAGTTCTCTATGACAAGATTTTACCAGTGATGGCTTGCCACTTCACTCTGGTGAGCCTGGATTTGCGTTAATGTTATTGGGATTCATTATTCGTACCTGCTATTAGCCAATGGTTTTGAATCAGTGAAGCTGATATCAATTATAAGACAAAATTCACATGTAACTTGAAAGAAAAGTGATGGAGTAAAATTAATAGTTGCTTTCCTCCTTATAAAAGTATTTAAGACGCCTCCGTAAAGGACTTTTCTAATTACACATTATATAAAAAAAAAAAAAAAAAAATAAACTCAAAAAAGCATATTCCGTTTAGTGGACCCCGGCGAGAATTGAACCCGTGACCACATGCACTTCACTAGAAAGAAATCCCAATGTGATGTACTTTACATTGGTCCCTTTCTTCACCTTATGGCAAAGGTTTAATAATTACTTATCAAATAGAACTCTTAAGGTAAAATGAGGTAATGTTATATCTAATAAAGCTATTATAATTAATGGTGTACCTCAAGGTTCTCCCTTTGTTAGCAACTATATGTTCAATAACAAAATTTACAGAAGTAAATGACTTATGATCTTACTATTTACTTTGATTATTTAAAATTTGTTTAATCACATTAGTAAAGCTACAGAAGAAGCTAGAAAACTGATAGATTACGTTATGAATGAATTTACACAAATCAGCACTTACATAACCTTATAGTGGAACCAAATCTTGAATAGTGTAATTCTAGTGAGACCAAAACTTTAATTTACATCCGTCGTATAGAATGGCTTAACCCAAATAGCTTGTACTAAGATTAAATCCGTACAAAAATGCGTCGTCAGAATAATTTGTTCAAAATTTAAGCCACCTTACTATTCGATTAAAAGTACTGTTGTAATTACATTAAAACCTACAAAGTAGGTTGCATTAAATACCTACAACATAAGACTTTTTAGAAATGGTGACATTTTTTTTTTTTTAGATTGAGATTGACTAGCGAAATTCAGTGAATATATTTTGTAGAAAGTTTGGATTATGCACAAAACAATAAGTTTTAACTCTGTTACCACTACTAACATAAATTATATTTTACTCAAATATTTAATAATAAAAAAAAAAAAACTAGATAGCAATTTGACATGGTATTATTTCTGCCTCATTTTTTTTTTTTCATAAAAAAGTTTCATTAGATTAAACCATGTAGAACTTCCTTATCAATGATTATTATACAGCACCAGTGGCAGCGCAAGGCAATCCTGGGTCTGGGGCAAGTGAATTTGATTTTGAGGCCCTTTCGCGAACACAATTGTGAGCGCAGACTGCTACTATTGGTCATATCCTACTTCCTTGTTATTCCGAGCCCCTCGGAAAACAGGAACCCCCCGGGGGGGGGGGACACACTAGCCAAGACTGAGAACTTCCCGTTCACTCGCTATAACCTATGCATGATAATGGATCTTGAGATTGTGGAGTATCATGTTTTTCAACCATCCGACTCCAGGCAAGCGCACAAGTAAATCCTGAGACGGCATAGTTATTGCGTTACCGACCACCATCGAAGTGCTCTACTGATTTATTTTAAGAAACGATTATACTACTGTGTCGGCGAACGGCGTACAGTTGGATGATAATCCCAAAACACTGAAAAAGAAAAAAAAAAAATCCCAAACCGCTCTGAGGAAATGTTGGTTGCATCTAGGCCTGGGGCAAATTCACGTAGTATACGGGATATAGCATGTTTCATCTTAACGAAAGTGCTAAAAGCAGGTGGTTGTTTAACGGGTTGCTTATATCATAGGAGATTTCTTAAGTTCTGTTATCGTGAGATAAATTAAATGGGTTAATGATGTCTCCCCAGGTACAAAATAAGAAGTGGGCACCAAACGGGGCGTCGAAAACTATATATAAAAGAAATAACTCCAAATTTGCTAAGTACCGAATTAAAAAATTGTCAGGTAGAATAAAAAACGTACGTTTTTTATGAAAATCACAGGCAATTGGAGTTGTTAATTATTTGCCTGAATTTCTGCTACAGACAGAAAATATACATAACCGCGTTCCGAAAGTGTTGAAAAAAATTGGCAAATTTGAATGGACATGCACTAATTATTATGCGTTTCATAGTTGCAAACGAGGTAGTTTAGTGTCTATTGGACATTTTACTACAACATAAGATGGCTTTCGAGCTTATTTTCTAAACTTGAATTCCGGGATTTTGTCTCAAATTTTTCAACTGTTGAGCAGCAAGGTCCCTTTGACACTTTGGGTCCGGGGCGGGGGCCCCGGTCGCCCCCCCCCCCCCCCCCCCCCCCCCCC
>JAGDQP010043393.1:0-16232 GCA_022664845.1 Lepisma saccharinum | reverse complement strand
TTTCGATTGTTGTAAAATAAAAATATTTAGCTTAAATGTTTTAAAGCAGATTAAATGAGACGTTATCAATAATTTAATAATGTAAAACTAGTATTAGTAGTAGTAGCATTAGTAGTAGTTGTTGTAACAGTAGTATAAACGTATTTTACTCACCTCTCACCAACGAGCGGGTACTATAGCTAGTCTATATAAGGTAAAGGCACCAGTTCTCGGCATGCTAAGGTGGATTTTGCGAAAAGTGCTTTCTGTGGATCTATGTGTAAGAAACAACCCTACGTTTTTCACTTCATTACCAACTTCAGGTCTCATGCGATAACAGCATAAATATATTCGGTAATTTACATTATAGTGATAAAATTACGTTTCTTTACAACCCTAAGTTTGCTCCAGTAGTCGTCACCCTAAATTTTGTCGGTCACTTATAGTTGTCACATCAATGCACCAGTAGTCGTCACCCTATGGACTGCAAATATTCGCTTGGAAAATATGTATAGTATCCTCTTTTTCATCTTCATGGATCTGAACCTGGCCAAAATAAGGCGTGCTTGAAAGGAAAACTAGATGGAATTTGATGCTTTGCTGAAATCTGGTTGATGTCAGAAACCGATTTTCTATTTGTTTAAATACTTCCAGTACATAAATAAAGATACGTCTCTGACGTCTCAAACTAATACATCTCGTGCTTCTTCAAACGTCTTCAGTTTTCGACCTACGAGAAATTTCTCAAGAGTCAACAAAGCATCACGTTTCTTACTGAATTGCTATGTACAACGTTGGGGGAAAAAGTAGGCATGATAGGCTCTTCAGAACTGGAAATAATCTTACTAATATCTACTACCGAAAGATTAAACAGGATTCCGAAGAATACCACACTTTTTGAATGTATGTCGTAAAATTTCTGAATGAGGCCCAATACTTCGGTCATGGCTTCATCCAATAACATACCAGTCTTTCTTGGTGATATTTGCAATTTTCTTCCCTATAATTTGTTCAATACGCCATTCGTGAAGAGTTTTATTCCATGAATTCTTCCGTAGTATAAATCCTTATGTCCATACCTTGTACAATATTAGTAACAGTTCGTAAGAAAGATATACTCAAGCATTGTTCACAAAAACCACTAGAGCGCAATGTCAAATGAGGCGAGTGCCCATCAATGAACAGAATAACAGCGACAAGAATCTAATACATTACTTAAAATCTCATAAAACACTTCACTGGTCACTGTAATTATATCCGTGGCAAACGTTCATACTTGAAATAAACCATCAGAAGACATAATGACATTATTTTCGGACAGCGTATCCTGTCATCAACACAGTCAGACATTCTTTTTCATCGATCGAGTTTGTTGGTAAATAATCTTCGCTCCTTTTGTTTTTAACGTAACTTCTGGGTTTCTTCTGAGAGATGCTTTAAATTTAAGGTCCTTATTACGTTCCTTTGCATGAATTAGACAGTTTCTTATTTCTTCTTTCGTAATGGGAAATCATACTTTAACAATCTAAACTATCCAACCAGCAAACATCTTTCCACTTCTGCTGTTAAAGATGAATTTGAAACCATTTTTCTTTCAGTAGATGTCTTTCCTTTATCATCAAATAAAAGAGATAGTATCTATCCTCTCGTATATGTACTGTATCACTACATTTTTCTCCTCTTATTCCAGAAACGCAGAAAAAGTGACTGTTTCTGAGATCATTCACAGACTTCTACAAAGATGAACTAAAAGGTGTATGGTCCGCCCAAACGTTGCCCTCTGTTCCCCACAAAATTATAGTCTTGGTGCCCATGCATTCTATACGGAAGGAAGTTGTACTGTGTACGCATAACAATTACTACATGCAATAAATGGCTCCTAAAAGTCAAGTTAAATAATAACATCAACGTTTTGAATTACTCTTCTTACACTATTATTCTAGGGAAATTAGATAAACAATTATGGTAGCAGCCCCAAAACAAACGAATCGAGATCAATTAAAATGAATGCTATTCCCGTGAAAAAAAATAATAATTGACATGGTCCTACTCATATCTATTGGCTACGTAAAAGAAAAATGTGTAGATTACGAACTCGATTCTTGAAACGTTTCATTTTTATAAATTCGAATTATTTAACCTGGATGGATGAAGAACGTGACAGACCCTTTCTTACACGTGACAACTCCCCCACTGTTTAGCTTGAAACATCAATCGCATTTTTATTTAAACAGGTAATAGGCCTAAGCCTGTCTTTTATTCATGTACATTCTGAACCAGTAGTCGTCACCCATGACGACTACTGGACAGAGTAAGTTTACCACCATTAAATTTTTATGATAAGTTTGGCATCACATTAATTTAAATTTAACACTTTCTGGAGTAAAAAAACTTAAGTATTAATTATTCACCAGTATTCGTCACCCGTGACGAGCATTGGTACAAGGTATATTTAACTTGCACCAGTAGTCGTCACCCCCACCCCCCACAATGCAGAGTAAGTCGCAATCAAGGCACGCAAACTTATAACCTGATAATTAATTTGATCATGAAAGAGACATACATGTAAACATAAGGTACTTATACCTAAAACTTCAATGCTTACTTTTTAATGTTCACTTGCTTAACACTTGTTAGTAACAAAACCACGAAAATAGCAGGAAGTACGAACTTGCCGCCCAAACACAAGACATTTCTACTAAGCGAAGTGAGGCAACGAACATATTTATGGTGTTAAGTACGTACAAGATTATGACTGCTAAATTGGTCTGTTCTTGTCACCAAACGATGGAAGGTTTTCTTATTTTTATATGTTTAGTTAAAACATGATGATCACTGGAGCAGTGACGAGAACTGGTGCCTTTACCTTATATATAAATTCGAAATTTTGTATGTTTAAACACTATACAAATCTATATGTATGCATTGAATTCCACCAAATTTTTGCATACTAGTTTCTTGAGTCCATGAGCTGTTTATAGAGGTATTTGAGTCACCGGAAGTGACCGTGTGGCCAACTAATTAAAAAAAAGTAATTGTTTTCATGTTCTATTTAAAACAACAATAAAAGGAATAAATAATTATTTTAGATTTTTTATTCAAATTTTGATTGTTGTAAACCGTAAATAATATTTAATTTCATTAACTAATATGCGAAGGACGTTTATCGGGACGGGCGTAAGCCAAAGTGCTGTTACCGCTCATTAAATTCATTTTATCTTATCTTGAAGGACGTTTAATACGTAAGATGTGGGTAACTACTACTGCTATTATTATTATTATTAGTAGTAGTTGATATAATTATTGTTGTTGTACAACTATTAGTGTAGCCAGCATACTTAATTCACCCCCACCAACGGACGGGCGAATTAGCTAGTCATTATCCTATTATTATTTTCATTAATTTATGTTTCTACGTCAATCCGTCGTTATCAATCACTTTCCATACTTAATATCAACTTACATGTCTTCTTTCTCTTCTTCTAAATAGAGATTATATCGCCATTTAAAGACTTTTGGGATCTCTTGTCTTCATAATGTAGAAGTAATTGATTTGTAATTCCGTGTACATATTGGAAGTGCGCACTTGCTCAATTTCCCCGGAACTACTCTATTTTATAAGTCTGTTAGAGTTTGTAGTGAAAAACAATATTTGACCTCAAGATTATCAGATATTCACCTTTGTAGTTATTGTCTTGAAACTCATTTGAAGAGTGATATTAATTTCATAGTTTATAGATGATATTAAGTTATAAAATGACTATAATCAACTTTATGTTTGAATTAAGTATATAAGCATTGCAATTCACATGATGATTTATGACGGAGAAATTTTGAGATTTACTAAGTTTTTAAGAAAGACTATGAGAAACATTGTACTGACAAAAATTTACCAGTTGCGCTGTGAGAATTAAAGAAACTTGTAAATAATTGAAATTCTGTTAACTTAATCTAATAAGGTAAATAATTAATAAAAGGGCTAAGTAAACATTATTGTGATTATATAGAGCTCGGATGAGATGAGTCAAATTTGGAAGGTGACGAAAACTTGATAAAACTTCGAAAAAACAAAAAATCAATAGTATGAAATTAAAATTGATGATTATTTTTAAGAAAATGAAGTAAAATATATCCTATCTTGATAGATAGATTACTGGTTTAAACTTCGATGGAGGAATGATATATTTTACATAATGTGTTTAACAATCGTTTGTGACTTCGAGAATATAAGGGGCATTAAAAGATCAGATGATTAGTGTCTTCTATTTGCGTGAAAGAACAGTCACAGAATGGAGTATCAGAGTGTTTAATTTTGTGTAGATGTGCTTTAGTCGTGACATGCTGAGATCTCAACCGAATCAGTAAAGTAATAATTGGTCTATTTATATTTTTATAAGCTGTGAACCAAGGTTTGTGTAAATTTGTATTAATAAAACGTCTGTTTTGTTGTAATGCTAAGTGAAGAGTTTGTAATAGCCAAGTATGCCAATAATCTATTATTTTTTCCCGAATTTTGGGCATAATGTCGGTCCAATGAATTTTGATATTAGTAACATTTGGAAATTGAATGGCGTCACGAGCTAATCTATCGACTAGATTGTTGGAATAAGATAACTGATGGGATACAACAAATGTTATTTCTACCTCTTTACCTTGTTTTTGTAAAAGAGAAACAGAATATAATGTATTGATTACATATGGGTTAATTTTGAATAGTTTATGATCTAGAGAGTTAAGAGCAGAGATAGCTGATTGAGAGTCAGTGAGTAAAAGGACATTTTTTTTTTTTTTGTATAGGCATATTTGGTTGCTAAATATGTTCCTTGTATTTCAGCGGGGAATATGGAAGATGATTCAGGGAGGTGGAGTTGTTTGAAATTGTGTATAGGATAATTATTGCTGCACCTTCTTCAGTCTTAGATCCATCCGAAAATATAAAGTGGAATCCTTCCCATTTTTCATTATATTCCCGCATGGAATGGAAGTTGGGTGTAGAAGTAAAAGGAAGCATAAAAATAGGGTTACTTTTGATGCCTATGATGGAGGTTCTTTCATCTTTGTAGAGGGAATAAAGTTCGTTTCTTGGGTTCATTATCGTTCTTCTACGGTTGGGATGATGGAGATAGTAGTCTAAGATGTTAAGTTTATAAGTGTGAGGAATATGTCCGAAATCAGATTCATCTTTTAAAATAGATTTATCAGTATTTAGTTCGTTTCTTAATCTTATAGGTTATTCTGCAGATTCGGAGTATACGAAAAGATTGGGTGTACTGTTCATCAGACCGAGACAGCGTCGAAGTAATTTTCGTTGACTTACTTCTAATTGTTCCATGTATCTCTTGTTTAAATTGCTACAAGCTATAAGGCTGTATTCAATGAGAGTTCGAAATATCACTTTATAAATTTGAAGCATGGGTTGCGGTAAAGAACTCCATTTTGTTGTGAATATTGCTTTAAATAAATTGTGTAATTTGTCAGCTTTATTAATTAAATATTTGTGTATTCCAGTTAGTAGTGTCTCAATACAGAAAGCCCTATTAAGGCGGAGTCATTCTCGCGCAGGCGTATTGCTACTTTACCGTAAATAAGACTTACAAGCGGCTGATTTCCAATTGCCAATTTGGCGTAATGGTAGCACGTCGGAAAGCTAATACGAACCACGGATCCAATCCTGGTGTAGTTTTATTTGTATTTTTCTAAGAAAAATAACTTTTCTCTATTATATATATATACATGCATTAGGAAATTTGATAAAATTAATGACTAAGGGTACATGGAGGTTAGGTAAGTCACGTAGTGTGATTTTTTTTTTATTGCACACGCGATTAAATCATGTTTTTTCAGACTTTCGAAACTAGGACTTTTTATGTTGAGACACTAGTTTCCAGTTTATGATTAAA
The DNA here is from genome assembly GCA_022664845.1 of Lepisma saccharinum. NCBI lineage: Eukaryota > Metazoa > Arthropoda > Insecta > Zygentoma > Lepismatidae > Lepisma > Lepisma saccharinum. The sequence continues at coordinate 10,353 of JAGDQP010043393.1, read as the reverse complement.
CCATACCGATATATTTTGTTTCATGTGTGATTTCTAAATTGTTAAGATGATTATGATGAAGGTTAAGGGGAATGTTGTTCGTGCTAATTTTTTTCTTTTACTTTTTCTTGTGAAAAAACAACTTTTGATTTTTTTAAGTTGACGTTCAAATTGTTAAAGTTCATTACCGAATACGAGAGAGGATTCCAGGAGCAGATGTGGTCACCGAAAGTGACTTTGGCACGATCTAATTAAACAGTAGTTTATAACAATGAAATAAATACATTGTTTCCATTATTAACTCAGAAATAAATAAATAGTTTAGATTTTTAATTCAAATTTCGATTGTTGTAAACCAAAAATATTTAATGTTATATTTAATATGTTTTAAATATTTTAAATAATGATATTATTAATAATTTAACGTTGTAAAAGTTGTTGTAGTATTAGTTGAATAGACTTAATGAGAGAGACTTATCCCGCCAACATATTTTCGTCTGCGATAAGGAGCACGTGATTTTGTACTTTGCCGCTAGGTGACTTTGGCGGCTAATTTTAGTCGCTGGTTCTTTCCAGTAGTAGCCACCAAACGGCAGGGTTCAAAATCACGTGCTCTTAAGGGAAAAAAAAAACAATTTTAGCGCAGACGAAAATAGGTAAACGATATAAGTATTATTATTTAGTCTATGATGGTAGCAGTAGTCTTAGTAGTAGTACCACTAGTAGTAAATGTTGTAATTGCAGTAGCAGTTGTATTAGTATTTGCAGTAGTACTTGTAGTATCACGACTATTAGTGTTGCCTCAACCCACACCAACGGCCGGCTACTTCGGCTAGTAATATAATAATCATTATTCCATAATTCCGCATAGTATCCATAATTCCAGACTACGACATTACAAAATTATTAATTCATTCTAAATGAACTTCCCATTACGCAATTATGTCGTTCGTGTTATCTTCATCAAATAATTCTTTTCAAGACTGCGTGCCATAATCTGCTATTGCTTTATCTTAAGTCTCTTCTACTTCTCAATAACTTTAAACATGGCTTTCCTTTGTAGTTTCCCATGTATGTTCATAGCAGTTAAAATCTAATTTATGTTGCTTATTAATGTTGTATATTTGGCAACATAGTTTCATATTTCTTTTCTTTCAAATTCTATTCGGCTTTTTCGTATATGTTTTCCATTTGTTTTTCGCTCCGCTTGGCAATTCTGCTATGCTCACGACAACGGTTTATAGTCATGCTTTCATTTAATTTTAATTGTACAATTATGATCGAAAAATAGTTCATTTTTAACAAAAATGCACAAACTCACATAAAATATCTATAATTTTGTAACTTAGTCTTCTTGAACATCATTATTCTCATCATACGCCATCATTATCAAGACCATTAATCATTATCCGTAACAGGTTTGGTTTCCTGGTTAAGATTGCAGACAGACGACAGACACACGCCTCCATTTTCGTTTCATCTTTTATTTCGTGATAGTTTCACTATCAGGTACATTACAATTTGTTACACTATTTTACATTTTCATACAACAGCTTGTTTACACTTTTATTTCACAAGTTTGTTCATACTGTGATCGCCTCTCATTGTCAATCATTATTAATTTTGTATTTATTCTTAAATTTTCATTTTTGTAATCATACTTCTATAATTAACTTTTATTTTTCACACATATTTTATTCTGTTGTAAAGTCTAAAGAATAATAAAGATGGCGGGCAGAGAATCTCAACACGAACTCCTTTTAGCAAAGCAATATACGGCAAAACACACACACTTACGTAAATTATGACGTAGACCTATTGTTCTACTTTCCTTTAAGCGGCCATTTTGTGCATTTTAAGACATCATACGATCGTCACGTGAAAGCACTAAAACGCACAAACAAGAGAGCAATGAACTATATTAACCTAATCATTTCGTCACTTCAAGACCGTATATAAAGGACCCCGACAGACCAATCGATCTGCTATCTCACACAGCCGGTCCATGCTGTCACTCTGTACCACAGCTCTAGAAGGAAGCCTTGAAACATAGAAGGAAGTCTTGAACAGTTTAAATCTCATCTTAAAAGAAGCAGTCAATTTTAATACAAGTTTTAGAAGCCCTTTTCAAGAACACAACTTTCAACTTTATTTTCCAAGGTATGTTTCAAGGATTTCTTAAACATTGGTGCTTAAATAGTTTCATTGCCTGAACGATTTGCGTGCTCTGCTGAATATTTTAGAATTGAATATAGTTTTTCGGTGTGTGCTGTATCTTATTTGTTCATTAATCTTCGAGTTGAGATTCTGCGCCTTTTTAGGGAAAATGTAAAATCTTGTTACCCATTTTATTCCTAAAGCTAGAATATACTCTATCCCTGAAGTTACCATTATATTAGAGCTAATTTCCACTTAACTTACGTTGAACGTCCCTCTCGTATTTGCGAATACTCAAACCATTATCTGAGTTACGCTCGAGTAGATTTCTCTTTAGCCCCCAAATAACAAAACCTAAAGTCTACATAATATTTGCCCCCACAAATAGAGGAATAATTTCTCTATAATTGAACACAATTGTAAAGACGAAGCTAGACGTTCACAATACTTATGTATATACACTAAAAAAAAAACACAGGTTGAGAATAAAAAATCCGGCCAAGTCCGGTCATGCTTACTGCCGTCTGCGCACTGGATGACATGTCTTTTATTTAGTTGTTGAACATTAACATTTCATTTGCTTTTCATTTAGTGCTTAAATTTATTTCTTTACAGTACTGTAAAAATAGTTCTTTTCTGTTAAATATATACAGCATATTTATACATAAAAATCCGGCAGTTCTCAGGTCCAGAGGTTGCCGAAATTTTGATTGTCAACCTTTATAATATTGACATGAATAGAAAATTCTCGTTTAATTATATGAAGATTTTTTTTTTAAATCGCCGGCTGGTGAGAAAAAGGAGGTAAGTCCAAAAAGCAAGGAAGAGAATTTGAAGTTGGTTGATTCAAAGATTCTAAATTCTTCCTAAGCTTATGTTTTACGTTCAGCTTTTGAAATATTTTCATGTGGTTATTATCGAGTTATGAAATACACAAGAAAGTCAACACTACAACCCAAGGAATCACTAAGACTTAGCGGTCGATTGTAGAACTGACCCTTAAAATACTGACAGATTCATATGTGTCCATGGGTTTATTACTAAGTGCTGGTCTTATAAACTGGGTCTTTGCATTCTTTTAGTAACCAATAGTAGCTCCTCTTATTACTTCAATATTGTCTTTCGTCGAGTAATAAAGCCATGGATACATATCAACCTGTCAGTATGTCATACCATTTTGATGTCTTTCTGGACTTATTCCATTTTCCCCACCTATTGCAAATCTTTGACTGCTATTTTATCGCGTTCCGGCGACCTAAGTACTACTGAGAACACTGGTATGGAAAACGCCAAATTGTAGAGAGATTATTACAAAGCTGGTACAGTCACGGAAATAAGTATTTGAGGAGCCTGTCAATCATTTAGTCTATGGTGTAGTATTTAGTTTCTGTTTAAACGTATATTTGTAGGCGAGATAGGCACCTCATTGGCTAAGCCTATACTATTCCCCAGACATATCACGGCGTAATCATACCTGCCTGTAATATAATAACGTAAAACAGGTCGTTGTTTGTCACCGAACGGGGAAGGGGAAATTAATGTCCAAACATACCGGCACCGATCGGAGTACTGGACATAAATACACTGGGAAACTTCATGCGTAAAGCAATTTTAGTAACCAGGAGTGGGGCTGCACGAGGGAGGGGGAGGGTTACTGGGAGCTGAAGCTTCCCAAAGTAATCCTTAACCCTCCTTGCAGCTACAAATTTTATGAGTATTCTTCATATAAACTTGAGTCAGCCCCAGACTTTTTCAAATGAAACACTGTACCTCCTCCCCACAGCTTTTACCCTGGTGCTACACAGTGGGAACTGAGACAAAACTCAAAACTTCAAATGTAAGAAATAACCTCGCAAAGTCTCTTAAGTTATTGCTAAATGTCGAATACACACTAAACCACTTTGTTTGTGATCCTGAAACATAATCATTACTATATGTGCGCTGAAATGTGTAGTTCCTAATGGTTTTCGGAATGCGTTTTGTTAGTAGCTGCCAAATAATTTGCTAGGTAAAATATGTTTGACTAGTTCGGCTACAAAGAAACAATAACTGTATTTGAGAGATGTATCCTACCGTTTTTGTATGTACATACATCGAATTATTTACGTAAAATTTTGGATGATTTTTCCAATTTCATTGAGACAAAATATATAAAAAACCTTAAATAACTTAAATTAACTTCTCCCTCTACTCCCAGTTTACACATTCCGATCACGAGATGTAATCTTATTAAACCCTGTTATAAATTCCGATTGTTGACGACAGTTCCAATTATACATTACATGACTACGCAACTGGTGAGTTACAGCGGTTTGAGATAGTAACTAGTGTGCGGCCATTCTTTTATTGAAACAGAGATAAAAGCACGGGATAGATGCCCAATTCTGTCATTAGATATCCTACATATTATTTTATTAACAGTTAGAATCCATTTATTTGCGCATGTCTGCTCAAGAAAACATTTTCAGAGCTTAAAGGCAACCCTGAAGTACAAGGTCAGCACGCCTTCTTACAAACTGCTTGACATTTGTCTTGTTTCTCAGTTAAAAAATAGCTGAAGGTAATTCAAATGCGCTTTCATTTATTACGAACACCACACAGTATGCTTAACAGTTTCAGTCTTCTGTCAATTCAACTGATAGAAAACAAACAGTTACGTGTTTTGTTGTTGTTGTTTTTTTAATTATTTATAAATGTAAAATGGAGTGTATAAGCTTTGAAACCATATTTGACTTTAGCAACGCTTTGTTCGACATCATTTTGGTAAATGAGCCTAGAACAACTTAGTCATTTTCTACCGGAACTTTGCAACAAGTAGATCGTATCAAGATATCCGATCTTAAACATAATCTCCATTGGATTCTAAGTGAAAATCCCATGATTTACTTAAACATGATAAACTAGGTTAGATGCTTCGAAACCGGCTGAGGGACATTGGAAGAAAGGGTTCGATATAAAATTTCCAAAAGATCAAGGGCTTATTTCACGAAAGTGCAACTTTTCCCTCTTCATTTTGCATTTCCGGAGGACTGTCTCAAGAACGCTAACCTCCCGCCACAACCTCTTGTTCTCATTCAGTCACTTTTCTACAATTTTGTGCAAGGAGTATGATTATACTAGACAATAATTAATTGTTAGTGGATTTCTGACACCCAAGCGACAGTACACAAAGATTGTGGCGGGAGGTTAGCGCCGAAACTAATTAAACACCTGATACCGTGGTGACATGGATGACTGCAAGGGAGGGCATTGAACGAAATAATGGATAATTTCATTCATTTCGAATCCACTACAACCAGTATGAGGAGCAGCAAATGGTAGTAAAGAAGATTAATTTTAGTGAGTTAAGATATTATCCAACTGATTTTATGAATTAAATTACTTCCATGTTCTATGTGTGGCGTGTAGTATTAAAATCCGTTATATACACTTTTATCCCGAATAGGTACCGTTTTTTTTTTTTTTCGATAATGAAGTCCGAGTTGTTTCCCATCTAGGCTGTGACTAAAAGATTGTAAATTAAAGTTAGCTATATCCATGTTAAAAACGATTTGAATATTCGCAGCCCGATGTGTTCATAGTTTGCTTTTGATGTCCTGTAAAATTCTGTCAAAATGGGTACAACGGGTTTTGATAACTACACGCCTCATGCTTGAATTTACATTAATATCAAAAGCAGCAAATAATTTTAGAATATTATTCAGGGTGTTTTGCGGGCAAATCGGGTAATTTTTGCGACACTGGATGGCAATTTTACTGGAAGGCAACCCTGCACTTTAGTCCTTCTCAACCACTGAGCTACTGTACATCTACTGATAGGCGTCGATCCGCATTGCCTGCAAAGAAAATAAGACGACATAAATGGTCTGACACTTACATAGTCTAGTTGGTACTTGACGACTATCACATAAACCTAATAGTCCGCGATTCTCCAACTAAAGAAAGGCAATGTTCATAGAAAGGAAGTTCATTCTTGGCCAAGTAATGAGTCACGGAGTAAATGTCCAGCAAGGAACACAAAAAGAGAAGTAGGTGGACTAAATTACGCACAGTCCAAGGAGGTATATTTTAAGTATGACAGCTCTGAACATGCCATAGCAAAGCGTTTCACGGATATAAAACTACTTAATACTTCAAAACCTACAAAATTCAGCTATAAATCAAGGCACAACAAACATCCTTGAGTTTCGGAATTGACTCAAGTAGTGTATCGATTCATGTTAACTTTTAAAAGATGGCTCAATAAAAGCTTTAAAAAGCCAGCGTGAGAGTAAATATTTTCTTTTTAGTGTAACTCACTTTTCCCTGTAGATCATTAATATAACATTAAATTTTCATTACTACCACGCGGTGCATGTTTTGTTCAGTGGTACACCATGACTGAAACAGTAGGTGAAGTGCTACCAAAGCATTTAAATATACACACACTGTCATGATCCCTGTTTGTAACAGTTTTCCTGTCTTTTAACAGTTTACTCCTGGCAGTGACGCATCCAGGATTTTCCTGAGGACTAGACCAGGCACATTTTCGATGTTTTTCCACTAAGTGATTTTTTTTAAGTATTGCTGAGTTTCATCAATGAATATGACACCAGTATCCCCCAAAATTAGATTTGTTCGCAAACAAATTTAAGTTTTTTTCTGAGATAACTATTAAAATAATTCTATAAAAAATTATTTTCGCTTGAGGCTCTTGGTCCTGTTACGTTTATTCCAGAGGACGTCTTGGATCCTTTGGGAATCCGTAGCGCATCCATTGCACAATTTTGCAATATGCATTTTTGGACACAAGAAGTTCTAGAGTTTATTTCCTTACACTTTCGGCAGCCTATAGCACCGAAATGAAGCATTTGCGCGCTCTCGATGATCTACACTTTCATGTCAGGAATCTCGTGACTCGTGAGGTAATTTTGTCGGTGTTGTTCTACAATACCTCGTATATACTGACAATCTTGAATCGCTCTCACCCGTGGGATATTTTTAATGTAGGCGACAAGCAAAGTCCACAAATAAAATTGTCCAGAGGTTAAATATGGTGTGCCACAAGGGTCGATATTAGGACCGTTATTATTTCATATATGTAAACGATATAGGTAATGTTAACTTAAATGGGATGCTGAAGACATGGGAATATTTTATACAGCTAACACAGTAGATGAGTTAAAGGTAAGAATGACACAAGATCTAGAGAAAATAGTAAAATGGACGAAAATTTAACTAACAATAAATAACACAAAAACAATTTTTATAATCTTCCATAAAACACACAACAACAAAATTTTATTCGACGGACTCAAGTACGACAATTTTCTGATACAAAGAATACAACAAATTAACTACCTTGGTTTAATAATTCAATAGAACATCGATTGGGAAAGCAAAAAAAATCAGCACCAAAAATAGGCTTACTTTACAAATTGAAATGCAAAATACCGCCCACAAAACGCAAAGAAACATATTTCGCCTATTTTCATTCTCAACTCTCATATCTGTCAATTATCTGGTTTCACAGTTCAAGAAGATTACCTAATACAATATACACCCTACAGAAAAGAGCAATTAAAACACTATTCAATTATCATCCACAACACCCATCAAAAGATGTGTTTAAAGAAACCGGAATACTGCCATTAGAAAAAGACGTATACCCTACATGAGCAATTTTTATGCATCAAATTCTTAATAATGAAGTCCACGTAAATATAAACCTCACAAAAAATATGGATTACCACTAGTATGAAACTAGGACAAAAAAGCAATTACACTATCACTCAATAAATACAGCAAAATATGGTAAAAATAGCCTCAAACACTACTTGACTAACAGTTACAATCAGGTTCCAAGCACAATTAAAGAGATAAAAAAATGTCAAAAGATTTAAAAAAAGAGCTTAAGAAAAACGTATAGGAACAATGGTATGACGAAATATACTAATTGTATGCACTGAATTCAAGAAAGATTTATAAAGACTAGAATTAAAGATTGTGAAAGATTTTATGACTGAGAAAAGATTTAAAATAGAACTAAAAAATGTATGGGAACAATGAAATGACAAAAATGTAATGATTGTATATATATTGACATGAAAACAATAACAGTGTCACTGATAAATGTAACAAATTATATTTATTGCCCCTTTAAGTGAGCAATGTGCTCGTTGGGGCCTAAAAATGTGCCAAATAAATAAAATTTAAAAAAATGCAAAATATGCAGGTTTATGTAAAATCAACACAAATATGTAAAATAAAATTGAAATATAATGATACTAATGCTACAATTTGTGAACATTTCTACTTTCTTGCGTTCTACATGACTGCAAATAGAATATGTAATTACATAAAAATTCTAGCTCTACTGATATATATGTTGTTCCAACAAGTTTGTTTGATGCTTGTTTATCCAGTTCAACACAATATCAAGTTTGACAACCTCAAAGCAAGTGACTGACAACCTTGTTGCAAGCTAGCATACTATCTGGGATGGGACCAATTAATGAAATGTAAAGCTTCATTTGTCACTTATCAAATTTGTGTTCACTCTGGATTATCACCATGATTCTTTTAACATTTAAGTGGGAAATTGAAGCGCTTAATTTCAAGGTGTGTCATGTCCATGAAAAAATAAAATCCAAATATCAGATTTATTCTAAACTCTCAACTAAGCAATTTTGTGTATATCATTATACGTTATTATATCATAATAATTGATAATGAAAACACTATTTTGTATTATTTAGCTGAAAATTAATAAAAACATTGTTTCTGGAGTAGGATTTTCAATGAAGATGCTTTGGAAATACACTCTTCAAGTGTAGCTTTGACATTCGGCGCAAGTCAAATCCAACGTACGTGTACAATAATTACATCTGATGGTACCAATTATGAGCCTAGCGAGTGAGACAGGTAAAATACCCCTTGAAGATTCAAAATCTCACCGGGAGGTTATGTTAAGGTAGGTGATCCTAGTGAAACATAAAATATTGTTCTTGAAAGTAAAATTCATGTATTAACCACCGCCACGAATTGTCTGCATCCGAGTGAGACTTCAGAAACTATGAAGAAGCATTAATGGATGGCTATTGACACTGAAACTAACTGAAGCCTTGTCCCCTCCCCCCCCCACTTTTATGGTTCCTCGTAGGGAAAGATGCCTCCAGGAAGCACAGAAAAAAAACCATATAGATATCGTCTCCTTGGAACCAGAAGGCACTATGTCCACTTTTGGTACTTTTGTCCTGTTTTAAAGTTTGAAGTTCCATTTAAAGCCTCTATAAATTCATTTTATTTCTAACATTTCTAGCCACTTAGAGGTCGTTTTGTGAGATACTATTTTGGGAGTGGATGCCCTTCAGTACAAGGTCTTTGGCTTCAGTATTAAGTTCATTTTGCCAAAAAAAAAAGTGGGCATAGTACCTTCTGGTTCCAAGATGACGATATATACTGAGGTGAGGTGACGTTGTAGGTTTAGGCGGAGATGTTATTCTAGAACCACGGTAACTCGTAAATATGGAATAGTTTTGTTCTGTTCTACATAATATTTATGGTAAGAGTGGAAGAATATAAGTCCCTATTTCTACATATGATAATTTATAGATAAATGGTTAACTATCAATCGTTTCAAGTAGAATCGTAATATTGAAGATTGAGACCTATCAAGTATATGTCTGATGAAAGTATTTGGGTTTATATACTACTGTTTAAAGGCGCTCTAAGAAGAAGGTAAAGAACTTACGTATTCTGATGAAGATGTTTAGATTGGATGACTACAACTGATTTAACATAATAAAGATGATTTACCTGAAGGTTAAAAGCTTGGTGTTATTTATAGTCATTTGGAATAATAGTCAGTTACTGAACATGAAGCTTAATGATATGATTTATGGTAAGGTCCACTACATAAATGTTATGTTTTAGAGAAGTTGATCCTTGATTACTAGTTCACTTATTTCATAGAACTGATATTACAACTAGACAAGCCGGCCGAGCGGTCTGCGGCGGTAGGCCATCGGCTCAAAGGTCCCGGGTTCAAGTCCCGGAAGGGGCATGGGTGTGGATTTTAACAGCTAAAGGCGATTTGTGACGGGCCGAAGTCCACAGTTACTAAACTGGCCCATATAAAAATCAAGTTTACCACTATACAACATATACGATGGCGGCGAGCTTTGAGTTACCACTTTCTCGTCCTATGTTCCAGAAAAGAAGTTGCAAGAGTAAGGG
>JAGDQP010043391.1:2178-16233 GCA_022664845.1 Lepisma saccharinum | reverse complement strand
TAAATAAACAACTCTGAAATTTTGTTGGCTTAGTTTGGAGTTTAGGGAGAGCCGAAATCAATTTGTTGTTCCTTCTTCAATTAATGCTGGACTATAGAAGAGTTTGCTTTCAGGAATGTTACATTTATGGTCTTTACGTCTTGTTTGAGAGAGAAAATAGAATTCTTCTCTGTATATTTTATAACATTTGTGTATACTTTGTATATAATAGAAAGCGGATTACACTTTGATGTGCCATTGAGGAGCAATTAAAGTACTGATGTTATATCTTAATAATAATATACTTATTCTGTTACATATTCTATCGCTGGTTTTAATGTAACAGAACGTAAGTAAACCAACAAACCTGAAGTCTGTTGTGAACTCTTGAACCGAGAATATTGTGGAATAATTATTTCTGTAATGTGAGCGTTATATTTTTATAATTTTAAGAAGCAATTCCGTGAACAACTTCCAATTTCAGTGCAACTTGTATTTTATCTGTGTACATTCTCGGTTAATATTTGATGCATCATTTGGATTCAATATTATTTATTCATGTTGCACGATTTTTGTACACAGTAAAAAATAGCTGTGTTAATTCAACAAAATTCGGTGTCCCAGCGTGACTACCACTTTTGTGTGTTAAATAAACACAACACACGGTGTTGATTATGGTACTGGAAGAAAAAAAAATACGGCTGCAGTTAGATTTGAACATGGGTTGCTCACTTAGAAGTCGAGCATTTTACCGACTTCGCTAAACCGTGAGACGAAAAGAGCACTAGATTGAAACAATATAGAGGATAAGAAAATGTTGCTGAATACCAAACACAAACAAAGTTACTCTCACGACTTATACCATGATTTAATGACTTTTCCGTTGGTCAATTAGTGATCACAATCCCCATTTATTGATAATATGTTCCATTTCTATGAAAGCAAACGCAGCATTTGACATGTTGTTACGATAAGAAAGCAGTAGTGCTGCTCAAGTGTTTGGCTGTCGCCATCTTGCCTGCTTTCATAGAAATGAAATATTCTCAATGAATGGGAATTCTGGTTCTCAGTTGACAAATAGGAAGTGATTAAACCATGGGATAAGTCGTACAAGTAACTTAGTATGTTTTGGGGGTTCAGCAACATATATTTGATCCCATTCACTGCTTAAATCTATTGTGTAGTCGTTTAATTCAAGTGTTGTTTACTAAATATCGTTTGCATCAAGCGTTTTTCTGTCTGACGATTTAGCGAAGTTGGTAAGACGCTCAACTTCTAATTGAGCAACCAGTGTTCAAGTCACACTGGAGCCGTAACTTTTTTTTCCATAGTACTGAAATCAACACCGTGCGTTGTGTTGATTTAACACACAAAAGTGGTAGTCACGCTGGGACACCGGATTGTGTTGAATTAACACAGCTATTTTTTGCAGTGTACCAATCTATATAGCACAGTAAACTTGCAGGAAGTTTGCACCAAGTTCCGCTTTGGATACAAACAAAACTTAAGATTCGTGGTTCGAGCTCCGCTCCAGATACTTGATATTTTTCGTTACAGGCTCGATGTTTAACAAGGCAGGTTTGTAAAAACTGAACAGCAAGTGTTCTGCAAGATTGCAGCAAGTTTAAGGACTTGCAATGCCAAACTTCGTGCAAATTTGCAGTGCCAAACATCGTACAAACTTGGTGCAAGTTTGGGTGCTATCTGGGATACGTTGAACTTTTGATCGAATGCAAGTGGAAGTGTTTATTTGATTTGTACCAAGTAGCTTCTTTTACCATTTCCCTTAATAAAATAAGTTCAAGGTGAAGACAAAAAGGCATTCAAATATAGCGTTATCTAAGTGATCGCATCTATTTATTCTATTGTTATATTTAATTTGGATATGGAGTAAATGTTTGCTGCGCTAAACTACGAACATTGAATGAAATACGAACTTATTAATATAATTCTTCAGGATCTAAATTAATTATAATTCAATTTGACTTATCTGAGAAATTTTACAATTAAGATAAAACATCACGGAACGAATGCAGTGTTGAAGTCACATATTCATATTTACGATGGTTCATGGTAACATTTGCAATACACTGTCCGCATCTTCATCTATGTCTTATAGTATCTGCAAAGCTGTACATATGAAATGTTGGAATTATAAACAAAATAGCTGGCAAATAAGTTGAGCCAACGACCTTTAATTTTGATTGCATGGCTGGTTTCTTAAAAAAAGGTACAAGCCTCCTGCACTTTTCATATACACTCAAAAAATACTGGAAGAAAGGAAAGAAAGAAGAAAATAGTAGTAGCACGTCACAAGGACTAAACTCAACATGCTCTTTACAAAAAATAAATAAATAAAATAATAGCTTATGGCAGACAAGTCGATAGGATGGGGAAGTGAAGATTCGTATGATGGGTAATACCGCAAGAAACAAGTTTTGAAGATGAATATAAAATTTTAATAATAACAGAGCTAAGAAAGGCCATAGCCTTTCAGCGTTCTCACATTATTTTCAGAATTATATAATGTGCTTTTAGAATTAATTTCTTCTGCATTAATATGCAGAGGAAACATTGCATTCCTTTGTTAGCAGTTATTCCTAGTGCTACATCTTCTTTTCGTACACAGGATCTAATTCACGAGTTTGCAATCACTTTAGTGCATTAATTCCTATTGGTAAAGTGTCCGGAGACGACTAGAAGGCATAATATTTGAGCAATCAAAGGAGGATATTTTCACGCGTGTCGCTAAAAGCGACCACTACGGTCATATTTTAAGCCTGATCCACCCATCGCACCCAAGCGTTGGAAATTTAAGCTATAAGATTAGGAAATGAAGCTTCCATTAGAAATACGTATTCAACCTACTGAGTTGAGAATTCGGCCCTAATTCATCTCATATGAAACATTGCAGTAATAATGATAGCAGATAAATCCACTATGCATGAGTTATTCCTGTTTGCTATTTAAAAATATGTATTTTCTTAAGCAGTGTTCGATTTGCAAGGGGCATTCCGGGGATTTTCCCTGGTGCGTGAGGATTTCATCCCTGATTGTCGATTCCGAATATCACCCCAACCTTGGATAACATCTTTGTAGACTCTATTTCCACCAAAACAGGCACTATATTGAAACTTACTAGCAATCACAAATCTTAGGATCCTCCTCTTCCTAATTCATAACAAATCGAACACTGTTCGTAAGTACTTGCGTCTTTATTTTCACTTTACAAAATTTAAGCTGAATTGATAATAAAATTATGTTAAAATAGGAGTAGGTACTTTTGGCAGTGTTAGAATGGACATTTTCCTTTTCACCGTCCTTATATATCTTACAGTTTGTTTGTATACATCAGATTAAATAATATATAATGATGTTTTTGAAATTTCAGCGCTACGGTTTTCCGTTACGTAGAAATATAGAATAAAATACTGAGAATTCAATCTCCTACGTCATACGATGAAAATCATCTTCTGATTGGTTTGACGTAATCAATTCGTACTATTTCCGTAGCTATATGCTTCTCCATATGTTACGTTCCTTATTCAGAAGTTTGAAGACGAGAAAACAAAAAGGAGAATGAACATTCACATCATCACTTAACAAAATAATTAATGTACAAATCTGCAGAACACACTTCAATAAGTTAAAACACCAAAACATGTTTTTAATAACATAAACTGCTCGAAACAATGACAGCAGCCAGTCTTAACTTGCAGTGCTCTTCTTATCGTTGGTTTGTGTCACTTTTGCTGTCGTGACAATTTAGCGCAATTAGTTAGCGCATGCAACTTTTTAACTTTTTACAATTTCACCTAAGGCTGTTCGAATCCTCTCAAAGGCCGTGTTTTATTTTACTTCACGAAACTCAAGAGTAACTTCGATGTAATAGTTTCAATTTATATTTTCATTTCTTACATGCTTTTATTATTATTTTTTTACAATGACATATTAAAACTATTCAGTATATTCACGGCTTACAAGTAGTAAGTTTAATTGTTAACAGATGGCAGTAACGAGCACTATTAATTCATATGCTTTTAAGTTCTTGAATAATGTTCACTAGCGTTCATTAAAGAAAGTGTGCGATTGTCGGACGTAAAAGCCCACATTTTTTTTACAGAACAAATAGGTAATTCTTTTTAAATACAAGAGTTCTAAAGAGCATTATTAGAAGACATCTTATGATTTAATCATGAAAAAGGAGCTGCTATAAATTAGTGTTGAAGCTTCCAAAATATATAAATATCTTAAAGTAGTATTAAAAGTAGAAATCAATTTTAAATGAATAAAATGAACTAAATGATGTTTTAAGGCATACAGAAACGCTATTGACCGCTTATACTATTTCTTTCGATCCATTTTACTATCTCTTTTTAACAATACTAACAAATAAAATACCATCTGTATGTTAATAACAAGCAGTCGGCAGACTGATTACACCATAACATGGCGGCGCCCGATTAAGCGTAAGACTGAGACTTTTTCGAAGCAAGGCTTTATAACTCTTGATAAAAGCAACACAGAAAGAAAAGAAAATGTTTTCCTTAGTCTGCTTTAACAGAATAATGTTTTATTGCAATAAAAAAAATACTACCGGAAATGTCCATTGATGATAGGCCCCTGTGCACTGTTGGAGATGAAGGCTTTATTGTTTTATTCGTTAGCTATGTATTTGTTTGTCTTCCATGTTTATGTTCTTTCTCTTGTACAAAGTTATAGTTTTGTTTTATATTCTTGTTGTACCCTCTGACTTTACAAGCTCTCTTAATTTGCCCATTGGTTATACATCTGATTCACGGAAGGCACTGCGTTGTTTTTGTGCATGTGCTGGGTGATGATAAGAACGAAAATTAACATAACGGTATGTAAGAGTTGGTTCCAACGTATGACCAAATTAACAAAACAGTTTGACTTTCTATACTATTAATGTATTCAAGGAGGATCATTTGCCTTCTTGCTCTGCTTTTATTGTGTATTTGTTATTCGGGTGTACTTAATTGTTTTATAATTTGAATGGAATTGAATTGGGTTTACGACCTTTAAGTACATTTTGCTTAAGACGTGATGCGGCCGGGCAAAATAATGTGGGAAAGAAGTTGTATAGGGCCTAGTTTAAATATATCGTCACAGCATTAGCATAAAATAACTGATGCCTTGAAAACTTTCACTCAAATGGCCAGCCGCTTAGATCGATCACAGAATCTTCCGAATGTGAAGTCAACCCTCTACAAACTGTCCTACGGCCACTTAGTAACGCTACTAGGAACTTATTGTCTCTGAGCCATGAGTCCAAGAACTGAACAGAAGGAAGGTGTGGAAGTGCTCCCCTGTCTAGCCGCTAATCGATACTTTCCATACTGTGTTGGGAGCTAAGAGCACAGAAAGCTATGTAGTTGAAACTAACATTCTACAATTGCTTCATGGATGTTTTGTCTCACGTTACTACTGTTCCTCGACTATCATAATTTCCCAGGAGTAACACTACTGGGTAAATCTATTCATGTCTTACCGTTCCTTACACTTTGAAGAATTTTAGCCGAAGCCCATCATCGTTGCAGTTTGACGGTTTTCGGTCACCAATGCCTACCCAGACCATACATTTCCTTAAAAAAAAAAGGAACTATTTTTAGACTCCTAGGCGATATGTATAGACTTTAGTAATATTTCCATTGTGTGTTTAAATCAGCTTCTGACCTGTATCAACAACTTTAAAATAATAAAAAATAAGTATCAAAACACAAATGAAATATTTTCTTATTCACATTCAAAATGAAAATACAAACTCCAATAACTAAACTTAAAACTAAGCTGAATTTTTAAAAATCTGTTAGGATCTTTAGTGCTATAATAATATATTACTATTTTAAGTAATAATTTTATTCTTTGTTGTAGGAGTAATACAATGAAGACGGCGCATGCATTTGTGCTTTTGATACTGTTTGGCATTGCAATGCCCACAGATGGGGCTACAATTAATTTGCCTACTGGTGAAGCGAATATCCAGCTACTCAAATGTTTGCTTTATATAATAGATACATATCTCAATTATACACGAACATTGGTATTCTTTACAGAGGAACCGAATTACACAGTTGAAACCATAATTAGCAAACAAAGGAAAGGAGTCCTTGTTGTTAATCATAATTTATCACAGGGGCTGATGTCACTACAATCAAATATTTCTGTATCGGAATGGTCAGAAGACTATGTTGGATACTTAATCTTTCTGGAACATATTAAAGAATTTCCGATTGTCATCCAGAAACTGAAATTGATATCTTTCGTATCTCAAAGTAAAATTATTGTTGTCTTTAATTCTGATAACTATTTACGAATAGATTTTAAGATAATCTTTGATATCTCGTTTGGAGATGATGCCTTCAATATTATTGTACTTGATTCACGTGAAGTACAATATTCGTTGAATATATTATCCTCTATTAATGTATACACATATTTCCCTTTCTCAGAAGATCATTGTCAATCAGCAGGAAAGGGAATATTGATAGATCAATGGCGAAATTTGCGCTTTGTAAAGGGAAATGATTTATTTCCAAACAAGCTAAGTAATCTCTACGCGTGTGTATTTCAAGCAACTACTACCACTCTTCCTCCTTCAGTCATTATAGAGAAACGTCCTGATGGAACTGTTAGTGTAAGTGGTATTACACCAAACGTACTAAGTTTAGTAGCAAAGAAGATGAACTTTACTTTAAAGTTATTTGCAAGATTAAAGAGAAGTGATCATGGAAGTAGATTTGAAAATGGCTCATTCACTGGTGACTTAGGACAAATACTAGCAGGGCATCTTGAAGGAAGTTTTGTAGGTTACTCACCAGCACTGTATTACTTTAAACATTTTAATCCAGTCTTGAGTGGAGATTTCTTTCACTTAATTTGGACGCTTCCTCAGCCCGATGTATATCCTTCATGGATGACCATATTTTTCCCTTTCGAACCTATTTCTTGGATTTCCATTTTAATTGCTTATTCTCTTACTGCCATTTGCGCAAGAGCCTTTGAACTTGTCCTGAAGAATAATAAGCACCTAATGTTTCAATCACCATTACTCTATAACTTTTCTATTCTTTTAGGAATATCAGTTCCTACACCTCCACACTTAAACCTCGTAAGAACTGTTTACCTAATTTGGGTCGTTGGCTCTTTCGTAATCAATTACTGTTACCAAGCTGCTCTCTTTGGCTTCGTAACTAAACCAAGAAAGTACCCATATATTAATACAATGAAAGATCTTATTCAGTCAGGTATATCATTTGGTGGGTATAAAAGTCATCACAGATATTTCAGCGATTCATCTGATCCTATCACGCAAATGATCTATAATAAATGGCAAGATATACCTTCTTCAATTAGACCACACCAATTGTACAAGGAAATAACAGCGCAAAACATACCCAGAGGACTTCTAGGAGATATTGGGGTAGCTACGTTCTATATGTTTCAGGAAGCGCTGTTTGATTCTTTTGGGAAACCCATTTTCCACACAGCTAAGCAAGTTGCCATCTCTGTACCTACTATTTATGTGTTACGCCCAAATTCGCCGTATGTTAATTGTTTTAAAAGACTCGTTGAAATATCTGTGCACTCAGGTTTAAGGATGAAGTGGAAAAGGGATATTTTTCTGTCCTTTCTCATTGGCAAAAAGAGATCAGAGTTCATGAACAAAGGCGAGAATGTCATTGTAATTGCTATTAAAGACTTAATAGGACCTTTTGCTTTATTAATTTTTGGCCTGTCACTCTGTATGTTAGTATTTATGTTCGAAGTAGCTAAGGCAAAGTACGTAGTAACCAATCAGATAAGAAAGAGTTTATAAGGTACAAACATATAAATTTAGTAAATAAAGCTTTCTGGATAATTTAACATAGCAATAGAAAACACATTAACTCAATTTATGTGAGTCTTAACAAATATATTTCGCACTTATAGAGATTATTCATTCGACAGTTGGAACTAGTTTCTATTATTCTTAGAATATACATTCGTTTTTGTAAATTCATTAATGTCCATTTATTAGGTTAATTCACATGTATTGATTGTTCTTTCTTGAAAATGTTTCACTAAGTCATGCTTAAGGAGTTCGTGAAGTGAACGTTTTAACTGGAATCTGATGTTCTTATATTCTCATAACAATGTCAATTATTTTCTCCTCTTACTTCCTATGATATTTTGGAGTACTAATACGGCTCTGTACATAGGAGGTAAACTACACTATGTCGCATTTCGCAAATCTCAACTTCAGTTCATAGTTTTGCTTATTTGAGCACGCTATTTCACATTTTTTGCGATGTCAAGTTGCGTTAAAAATTTGTAATTTTTCTGCAAAACAAACAATAATATAATAAGGTAAACCTCCAGGAAGAATATGCTCAAATAAGTACTGCGGTCGAGTTTGTCAAGAAATTGACATAGTGCAATAATCTAAATATAAATAAATTGTGGTCTTTACTAAAGAAATTGCATGTGTATTGTTGTAAACTAATGTTTGCTGAAATATATTATTACATTAAATTAATGAGGTATCATTTAATTTTATTGTTGGCATAGATTTTTCTGAGGAATGTGTTTTGATGATATCCTTCGTCATTCGTCTAGGTATGGCTTTGCACCTGAAGCAAGCAGAGTACATAAAAATCACTTTGTTTCGAAAATACTTTTTTGGTAGCTCAATGCTAGCACTCGCAAGAGAGCTACACCCTCTATTTTGGAATTGAAGTAAGGACTGTGCGGCAGTTTGGATATTGACAGACGGGCTTATGTTTTTTTATTTCATACACTGTACTTTATTCTTATTTCTAATCATCATTAATTTGGGACATTATGATCTTATGATCATAATCATAATTTTGGTATTATGCTATCTATCTTTATTATGAGGTATGAATATGAAGTGCAATTCACGTCACAACACATTCATTTAGGACGAATGTGAATGATTCTTCTAGGTAGTGGAACAATAACAATGGAAATATATATACGCCGTCTAGATTTTTTCCATTTCTGTATCATCGATTGAAATGGAGCACAGTCAATGATAACATATCACCTTTATTGAAAAATATATCTACAACTCTTCCGGCAAAAAGACAACACAAGTATCTCTCTGTGGAACCAGGCCCTGATTTTGATAATAATTTGCTTAAATCGAAGTGCATAGAAACTTAATTCACACATAGATTGTTTTCTCAATCAATAGCGGTTGAATTCGGGAGAACAGAAACAGAGTCTAACAATAATTGAGAGACTCAAAAGCAACAGGGATAAAAGTGATATGGAAAAATAACAAAAGAAATTAAATAATTATACGTAACACAAAATATTGTTGTTTTTTTTTTACATTTCGTAGAAAGGAAAACATGTAAAATAATAAACAAAAATCGGCTATTAATATCCAGGAGTTATCAACCTATTATCTGTCTTTTTACCGTGTAATTGTTTTAGATTAAAAGCTCGCCCTTTTCTCTTTCCTCAAGTCTAGGAAAACTCACTAAACAGCTTTTCACAGAATGTCCCTAATTATACATACATTCCCATAGATTGAATGGCAGAAAAATCGAATGAAAAAGTATACAAAAAGATGATGCAGTAAGAAATTTAAGCACCTATAAGTAGAAACTGAAAGTGACAGATGTCAGTACGACTAGAGAGATGGGAAAGGAAGATTACATCCAGCGAACAGGGAAAAGAAAGAAGAGGGAAAGACAAAATAAGATAAAATGAATTTTATGGGCGGTAACAGCACTATGGCTTACGACCGCCGATACGGGGGAATCCCCTTATTTGTATCACGTCAAAACTTAGCTGTTAATTGGATAAAATGATATAAAGTAAGAGAACAAGTAGAGAATTAAAGGTGAAAAACGTAGCAAAGGAAATAATTTGGCTAAATCATGATTTCATGTTCCCTGAAATCAAACAGTGAGATAACAGCGACTCGCGTAGTATTTTATGCAGACAGTTCAAATATTCAGAAAAAAATAATCGTCAGAAAACATAACTCAACCTAGCCTAGCTGTGGATTGTTACTGTAGTAACGAGAACACAGTATAGCAAACACACCGATGAGAAAAGTACAGATACGTTCACAATAGGACTAACGGCATTTCTCATTATCAGATTGTGTGTTAGACGAGACAACAGCCATTGCATTGAGACTGATCATTGTCATTCATGTAGTAATAAAACAGACTGACCATTATTCACTGAAATCATGTTCATTAACTATTTGTGGATCCTTTGGCTCTTAACATCAGCATCATGATGGATCAACTGAACCAACCATTACAACATCGCATCCCGTCTGTGATACTAGGACATCCGCAATATTCAATTTTAGGGCGTGCACAAGATCATCCACGACGCTTACAAGAAAATTCATCTATACAATCACACTCTCGTTCACAATCATCTGTTTCCGGAATCAACCGAGATGCACGCATTCACCTCCAAATGAGAAATTCTCGATAATAAAAGATACAGAATCCGTCAATGAAAGAGTAATGGACATCAATAACAGGACAATTTCTTTTTTAGAATTTTCACCCACCCATTTTCGTTTCTTCTCGCTAACTTCGACAAGTTCAGAAATCCGAAAGCCTTACTTCAACGGTTCATAAAATATCTATCATGTGATGACGTCAAACTTATCGTTCAAACAAGAATCATTATCATATAATTTCATGACGAAATCCTTTCTGCAAAAATACGCTACCGTATAATTATGAAATCTTCGGAAAATCAGTCACTTTCACCCGACTTGAAATTAAACCACTAAAGCAACCACCACCACCTAGTTGCCAACCTACGCTTTTAGTCGTTATCAGAGGAGTTGAACCCACAATCACGGACAGCGAAGTTGAATCAGAAGTGAAACTCGAAGACTATTTCATCATTAAATGTCTACATATCAAACACAAAACCGACGAGGTACATGGTAAATGCCTACATGATACGTGTACTCACAAATCAGCAAGATACCAAAGATGTCCAATGGCGCTCTCATATAAAAACATTACCACGTTTTGCCTTACATTCATTATCACCTCTTCCGATTCTATGTGGAAAGTTTCAAACCTACGTACTTCCAAGTTCACCAATAACATCAAGTTTGGTTTCTGTTCAGAATCTCACCTCACCAAATCATGCACAAATATAAAAAGACCTGCGAAATGCACAAAATAAAACTGTAAAGTATCCTCATCGCCCAAACTTATCTCCGCAATATATACTATTAATAAATCGTTCCCGACAACTATTTCGGGAATATCAACACACGGTGAACCCAGAATCCCTTTGTCTTCACAGATAATATCAACGTACAGTCCATAACTACACCAAGGCATATAAACTGCGACGATGGATATAAACTTGCATCACAATAACTGACATAAATCACTCCCACAAAGTATTGGAAACGCTTTAAATTTTTAACCGGTAAATACAGGAAAGCATTCCAGAAGAACACACGCCCTGACGAAGAGGAAGTTAATGCTTTCGTTAATTGCCTAATTAACCATTTTTTAACCACAAATCCCAATCAATCAATTTACACACATCCTTCTGAACGTCTTAACATATCATCACCTCATCTACAACCTAGCGCAGAACGTCATCTTCCAGACCACCCACTTACCACCGATGAATCATCCAAGCCATCTCCCACAAACACAACAGTGCTCCTGGTATCGATCAAATAATCTATCGCCATCTTGAGAAAGGTTCTATCAATCTCATACATCTCCTAGCCGCTACAATTTTCACCTTGGCACTGGATATATCCCACTTCCTACGAGAACTTCTGAAACGCCTGTTTGCCAAACCTCAAAAACCGCCTTAAGAAGTCTCTTGTTATCACCCCATACAACTAACATGCAGATTCAGTAAAATTATTGAAAAAAAATTGGTTAAACGAGTTCATATTCACCTAGATCTTTACAACGTCCTTCCCATTCCCCTTCTTCCCGTCGTACAGTACAAACAATCAGCTTCTGAGGCTCACCAACATGCTCATCAATCATTATAATATCTCACAACCCTATTGTTTAAAACTTTTCGATTTAGATAAAGCTTTCGGCCGTTTTAGCACCAAGGCTTTCTCTACAAACTCAAAGCCTTCCGCCTCCCTGTCACATACCTCGGATCCTTAGCAATCGTTTAGCCTACATATATAATATAAATTATGCTTTCTACCAACCGATTTTCCTCCATTGTGGAGGAAATATCCCAAGGATCTTCCTTATTACCATTTTTTGTAGCTGACCTTCCACCTTTACCAGTTAAAATTAATATTTTCAAATATGCCGATGATACCACCTTTCTTGCCCTTAGCTACTCCATCCAACACATCAATCGCACACTCACCGAATCCATAATAGGGATGTGACACCACTTAACGCGCCACATATTGTACATCAGTTGAAAGATCTAATTGAGTATAATATAATGTCAAAATATTAAAATGCCCAAACATATCTAGTACGAGTTATGGCCGACAAAGGGCCAGGAGTTTTTTTATCTATTTAGATATGTCGAGTCCTTCTCTACCTACGATCACCGGTCTTGGTGCGATGTATTCCTTGTAGTTCAGTGATTTAATGTGTATCAAAAGCATAAATGTCGCCACCTACAAAGGGAACTCCGGGCACGAAAAGTCACTGGAAAAACATATTAACTGCGCTTAACATGTTAGAAATGTTTCATGGTTGCGTTATTTACCCAAGGCAAGTAAGACTTGAATGTTTTTCAAAAGCATGTGTGTTTTCATAAAGAAATCCAGTAAGATAAACCTTATTTTCAGTCTGTAAAAGATATTTGCTTTCTATTCATCAAACAATTCTCATTTCTTGAAATTAAAGTAGAAAGGGAAAATGCTCCCGTATTGAACTTCTAATATTGTTTGCAACCTCTTTGTTTTATTATTTATCTTTGGTATCACATTCATTAATAATTAAACTTTGTAATCTTAACAGAACGTGTCACATTGTGCAACCTCCCTGCAACAGACAATTTATACGCAATGAAAACTTGTAGTATTAAAGTCAGACGTATGATTTACTGGACTACAAGAAATCTATAGAATAAAGAACGGTGGTCGTAAGTAGAGCAGGATAAGAAATCGAGCCTAAAAACTACTGGTCTTCTAGCGACCATGACTCGTACTAGATACATTTGGGTAATCTAATCTGTTGTCATTATACTACACTCAATTAGACCTTTCAATTTATGTGAAATACGTAGTATGTGAGGGGTTGGAAGGTGTCACTTTCCTACTTCAACCTTGTCAATCTTATTCTTGTATTTTTATGTATCATGTTCGACTTTTCTCCTAATTGGAATCGTCTCCCATTTTTACATGTCCTGTATATTCCCCTGGAAAGAGATCCGTCTTCATTACTGGGGAAGCAAACCCATGAAGTAAAAGTTATTCAAGATGCACTTCAGGAATGATTATTGTTATATCTGTAAGCTATCCATTCAAAGCCTGAAATGCTCCTTGAATAACTTTTACTTCATTTGCTTCCCCAGAAAGCATTAGTGCTGTTTCTGCATAGGGTGTTCAACGGAAAAATGTTTCTGCAACGTTGTTTTGACATAAATCTAACCTGATTACAAGAACTGTCTACATTATTTTTCGAGGAATTTTCACCCTTTTTCAACGTACACGTACCGTCACTCCAACATTATTTCAACGTAAGCACAAAGTGATTTCAACCATTTTTCGACGTAAGCGAAACGTCATTTCCACAGGTTTTTGATGTAAGCGTAACGTGATTACAACCAATTTCAACGTAAGTGTAACGTCATTTCCACAGGTAAGGTTACATTATCAGACACAGATTTAAAAAAAAAAAAACATTAAACAGCTTATTGAGGTAGTTTTAGCGATATATTTGGTTCGAAAACCGTATCCCGGTTATTTGTTTTTTAACATGAAGCAAGTGAGAAAGATACAATTTTTTACGACTGCCTAAAACAATTTACCTTTCTCGACAAGTGAATTTAAAGATGTTACAAATCGGCATTCTACAAATTTCATTCAATACAATGTTTTTT
>JAGDQP010043390.1:0-16233 GCA_022664845.1 Lepisma saccharinum | reverse complement strand
GTTTCGACACACCACAGAAGGTGAAATGGAGTGAAAGTGCAACTCAGACTATCATATCTCAAGAACCAGAAGATAGGAACTTGTTTGAGGTGTCATTCGAAAGATATCGTCAATTCATTAGGAATTACTTCTTTATTTTATTGATTCGACACACCTCAGAGGGTTCAACGGGAGTGGGAGTGAAAATTAAAGAACGCTATACAATTCCACATGTGGCCTTTAAGTTCCACCAAGGTTTGCCCATATGTTTTTGGGCAAATGTCCAGATCGAAAACGTATTGCATCTCAGTTGTAGAATAACCTTGTGTGTCTTCCCGTCCCTAAACACCATAGTTGTTAGTGTTGCCAATCTATTTTATAAGAAGGAATGCCTGTGTGTCTGAGATGCTTTCAAGCGACCGAAACCCTCGCGATTGTTAATAGGATCGCAGTGCTAAATTGTTTTACTTAAAAATTTGATTTGCTCAATGACATGCTGTGACATTTTTCGGTGAAATAATATTACCATGATAGAAACAGAACTGGGTGTGAATTTAAAAATTTGGAATGAGAGACGATAATACATTTGTGTAAGTTGTTGATTGAAAATGACGAACTGAGATACTATATTGCCTTGAAACGTAATTAGTAACTAGATTATGCTGTTCTTGTTTCAAAATTTTCTTGTAACTTCTTATATAAACAGTCAGTACGTTTACTGTACAGTCGCTTAGTTTACCAAGCGTCGAGTGAATTGCCAGTGATACGATCTTGAATTTGGAAAAGATTCACCTTGCAAGGGACGGTTATAGAAATGTTAATTTGTGTTTCTGGTGGACATGTATCCAACAATAACAATTTTCTCAGTCTAGAGGAAGCCGAGATTCTGGCATGAGTTTCATTTTGGGAGGGTGTAAAGTAAGTAACGAGGGTGTAAGTAACGTTTTACTGCGTTCTATTGATTCTTAGCTGTAAAAAAATTAAAGAAACGTGTGTGCTCGAGAATTTGGAGGGGTCACACCCTCCCGTTGGGAACGGGGGTCTGGCAGAATCACTTACAGGTTATTAAGAACAACAGTACCGCGTTGAGTAAACTTCCACTTACGGACATATTTATGGTATCGGTCCAGGGGTACAAACGCCCTCTACATTCAGAATCTTAAGCAGAATTAGAATACTTTTAGATGTAATTGTGCATATTTTATACACATTTTATATATGTGTATTTTATATCCATACACAGGGTGCCAAATCATGGAGGAGATGGGACATTTCCTTCCCTCAAGAGATATTAAACACTTTCGAGCTTAACGCAGGTTCTAATTTAATGTATTCCACTGAGAAAATACACCTCCCTCACATAAGTTGGGAAGATTCTGCACCCTGTCCAGTGCCCATATATATCTTGGATACCTCCAGGAAACCTGTTGATCCTTGCCAGCACCAATTTCAACATACTTACTTGTTAGGAATCTGTAATGATCTGGACGATCAGAATTCACTAAATTGATTTGGAACTATTCAAAATCTGGTCTTTCTTCTTACATAACTAACAACGTTAGATAAAATTATGGCAGTGTACGTTAGAAATAGTAGAACTTATTGCTTATACGTTAGAAATAGTAAAATAAACCCCAACTAAACCGCCCCAGGTGAAAGTTCTTATTTAAGGAGTCGTTGAATGGGTAAATTCAAAATTTATGAATAATCATCCTTTGCACTCAGCGATTCTGCCAAAAATTTCAGTTTCGGGGGTGTAAGTAGAGTTTTGCAGGTTCTCAATGGATTTCTAGCTTTATTTTTTATATTTACGTTTATTTATTTGTTTATTTTTATTTATTTTTGTTGTTGTTGTTGTTGTTGGGGAAGGGTGCTCGACAATTTGGGGATGACACCACCACTGAAAGTGTCTGACAGAATCCAGGTTGCACTGCTTTGAGTAACTTCTAGTACTTCCTGGAGGAGACGAAAATGAATATTATGCTGTTTAGGTCAAACAGAGTCTCATACATTAGAAAAATGCTAAGTGCAAAGATAATTCTTACGCCATGTTACAAAAGTTCTGAACTGCAAATCATCGCTTAATTTTCGATAGAAAGTAATTACATATGTAAGGATTTTATCACGGTTTCGGGGTTAAAAATTGACATTTTGCGTTTTATAGATTGCTTTCTGAAGTTTTAAAATTTTTTCCAGGCATATTATTTTCGCATCAACAGGCGTGCAGCACACAGCCCCGTGGTAACTAGGAATGTCCCGGATTTCCGATAGGTAATAGGGAAATACGCGAATTCGAGCCCTCTCCCAGCTACCCTCACTGAGGGGTTGCAGAGTTTTCATCAGACTCACAATATGAATACCAGGGTGGTACTTCAATGCACGAGATTCTACCTTCCCCATCCCTGCACCGGAAAACTGAACGTCGAGGGATGTCATCTCTCGGACGTAACTGAGTTATGACAAAATTGTCTATTCAGTCCATAAAATGAAATTGGAAAGGAATCCAGATTATGGTAAGAACAGAACAGAGTAACCTATCCTACATCTCCTAATTTAGTTTAACAGAAC
Organism: Lepisma saccharinum; assembly: GCA_022664845.1. Lineage (NCBI taxonomy): Eukaryota > Metazoa > Arthropoda > Insecta > Zygentoma > Lepismatidae > Lepisma > Lepisma saccharinum. The sequence goes on along the minus strand of JAGDQP010043390.1, from coordinate 13,686 downwards.
CAACTTTAAATAATTTCAGCTAATCTAACGCAAAAAATGTGTATCAAATCAAAAAATCAAGAAATTGAATGAAGAATTCGCGGGCATGAAAGGTATGCATGCTTACTCTAATACGGAATACAGCTTTTTTTTTAAAAAAAGAAAAGGATGTAGAAAAATTCAACGATGTATCTGCATGGGGTGTCTTGATGATTACATTTCCACAAACTAAGCTGAAGCGTTTTAATTCTGTTACAAAACATTACATTTCTTCTGCTACAAATGCTGAACCTAGATCTCCCAGTTGCCTGCCTAGTGCTCTACAATTAAGCTACTACAGCCATGACCAAGTTCTGTGTACTTTAGTGTTCCTTTTGCTTCAGCTGAGTGGAAAGTAAAGACAATCGACTACAAGTGGAGACTTTTAATTCAAAAATCCTTTTTAATGAAGAAAGCCTTCCCGGAATTGTGTAACAGGAAAGAAATAGACGCTAGTTTCCTTCACATAAAGACCTCGTTGACTTACTTGTAGATCACTCGTCCGGAATTGGGGATCCTGCGTTCATTCCCAGTAGTGGTAATTGTTTATTTTTCCTTTATTTTTACACAACTGGATTACTGGTACCATTAATGATATCTTTATGCAAAGGAATGTTGCATGTAATTCTCTCGTACAATTCCAGCATTTGCCTCGTGTGACCGAGGGAAACCAGGGAAAACCTTAGTCAGGATGTCCGGACCCGGATTTGAACCCGCGTTCTCCTCATTGCTAAGCCAATGCTCTAACACTGAGCCACGGCAGCTGGGTATAACTTTTTTTCTAAAAATAATATGCAGGAAAAGTTATAAAATGCTTTTACACCCCTCAATTTTTCATTTATCGCTTCCTGATACCATCATGTTTCGAAGTACTGACATGAAGCACAAATGTTGGTACGACTGAACATAGAAAGGTTTCATAATGATAGTATGAAAAATTCGTATATGGGTCCCGCAATGGTAAAAGAATAAAAGGGATTCACATTGATTATTGCATGAATAGGGAGGAAAAAAAAATGGATTTTATAAAGTCGTAGTAAATAGCGTTGATAACGATAATTTCTAAGCCTAATATACACTTTCACATATTATTATACATAATAATCAATGGTGGGTCCCACAAACATACAGCCATACAGCCTGTCAAGGATTTCACAATGGTAGACGGATGTAAATATATATATATATAGAGAGAGAGAGACAGATAGATAGATAGATAGATAGATAGATAGATAGATAGATAGATAGATAGATAGATAGATAGATAGATAGATAGATAGATATGCCTTTTACGAACGCTGTTAAGATTTTTCATCATACTGTGCTGCTTTGACAAATAATTAGTTTCATGATATAACCAATTAATGATTAAAAACGTATGATGCCACATTCTAGTCACAAGTTAAAAGCTATATGGATGGGACGAAACAGTCTTTTGAATATTTAGCAGATTTGCCGTATAAAAATCAATTTACGATCCCCTTCTGAAAATAGATATGGTACGAGTTTCAGGAAGAATAGCTCATTGCTTGTAACATTGCATGAAAGAGATTGCATGTAGGTGATTAAATGGCAAATGATAATATAAAAGGCAGTGAGAGGGAAATATGATGACCTAAACTGTATCGATGCTACGCACGGAATATTTAAAGATCGAATTCCATAATTTTCAATTAGGTTACATTTATTACTTTTATGTTTTTTTGGCTTATTCTAACAGATAGTAATAGGACAATTGATGGTTTAAAGAAATTAAGAAGAAATGGGAATTCCCGAGATAAATCACGCATATTTACTGCTTACGATAAAGCCCAAATGGCACAAGCCGAGATCGAACTTAGGGCCTCTTCGGCCAGAGGTGAACGTGCTACAAGTAAGCCACAGCGAATTTATTCCGTATTTTCCCTATTAACATTCTTTAAGTAACAAGTTTTGGAGTTCAAAATTCATAATAATTTATCGTGCTATAATATATTTATATTCGTACTTATATATTAGTCAGACATACGCAACTATTGGAAACTACTCCAAGATGGGGGAAGAATATTTGAAAGGATCATAGGTGCTCTCAGTTTATTCATATATTTTTAATCATATGCAACTATTAGTGTTATGTTTTAACACAAAATATATAATAAATCAGCAAGTGTTATCCAGTGCAGAGTGTTACAATTTCTTTCTAATTATTTCATTGGTTTAAATTATCAATTATAATTGTGGCATCGGGTAAACTTGTTACTCCTCCAAGCTCATCCAGGTCACGTAGCACTCCAAATTATGCAGACCTTGTGAAACAAATTTGTTATGAAGTTAAAAGTGTTGTTTAAAACCATCTTGTACATATATATATACAAGCCCACCTTGGCTCCTCGAAATAAATTTTTACACTTATGATGATTTCAGTACGTGTATTGGTACAAAGGTGTACACATTTGATTTATAATGTGTTTGTGCCTTTGTACATAAGTTGTGTTATTTTAACTTAAACCAGTAATCCTCCCTTACCATCATGTTATACAAGCTGCTACATTTCTGTAGCAGTGATGGCAATTATAGCAGTGATAACTGATATATTCAAATATCTTTTTAAAATAGAAAAAATGCTACTTTTTTGTAGCAGTGATCACTGCTATATTCTATAATAGAAACTGCATTCTTGCAAAGTCTAAGAACGCTCCTTTATATTTTTAATCGTATATCGTTTTGTATTTACTTCACTCTATACTATAGTGTCATCCAATACATTACATTATTACTGTTGCGATCAAATGAATAGTTGTGATTTGTTTTGTTTTCTTTTTGATACTTTTGTGACTATTGCATTTTTTCTAACCGCTAGAAGACATTACAACCACGGAGAATTCATAAACTAATTACGCAGCAAAATATTACTTTGTGTACTGAGTGAGACTGTGTATAATATCCATACCTACCTTATTTTACAGTATATGTTAAATTCTCTCTGTTCTCCAAAATGTACAATTCACCGGTACTTATTTTCGTAGGTTACAATATTATGCATATATATATTTGTATATGTATATATATATATAATTAACATTTGCCACCCCTTGTATTGGCCGAACGGCTACAAATATTATAAAATGCAAAAACACGGCCAGCATTGTTTTGAGGAGCTATCATTTTGAGCTATACAATTTGACCTCCAGGCCCCCGCAAGGGGGCTACGCGAGGGAAAACTTCAAAATTTCAAATCCGAAAGGCGCGTAGTGATATCTCGTTTGAAAGGTCTTGACATAAGAAATGCTTTGGTGAAACTTTCAAGTTGCTATGTTGTCCCTATCCAAAATGGCGGAGTTTCAAAGATAATGTCCATAAAGTTCTCTGCCATCCGTTGTATCGCCCGAAAGACTACAAGTATGAGAAAATGCAAAAACGCATTCAGTATTATTTTGAGGGGCTATCATTTTGAGCTATAAAACTTGGCCCCCAAACCTCACCAAGGAAGTGTAGGGGGGGGGGGGGCAACTTCAAAATTTAAAATTGGAAAGTGTGCCTAGTGATATCTCGTTTGAAAGGTTTTGGCAATTGAAATATTTTGGTGAAACTAAAAGTTGCCACCGCCTTTATCTCCTAAAAGTGGTTTGTTTGAAACATCCCAAAACATCTCAAGTATAGGTTTGAGGGGGACGAAATATTGTGATAATTTTAAGTGTGCTGCCCCATCGTGCGCGGTCTAGTGGCACAACTTTCTATTTTCTTAAACAGCAACATTGGCCGAGAGACATTTGAAATCTGATTCGATTATAATTACAAAAATCGTATTATTTTTTAATTTGGTCCAATACTTTAGGAAAAATTGCATTTCGACCCTTTACTAAGTATACATACAAAAATCTCAAAAGAAGTAATATGTTCACAAGAATATAACCTTGTGAATACAATAAACTACTTATACTTTTAAAGTGACTTCAGTTAGCCTCGTTACGATCAACATGAATCATGTTGCACCATTCACTAAATTCTAGTGGCAAAACCTTCAATTTTCTTAAATAGCGATATGCGTGAACAGCCGTGAAGTAACACATTGTTTCAAAGAACTGTTGATTCTTTGAAAACAATTAAATTTGTTTTGAATGTCAGTAAAAAGTTTTTTCGTTTGTTACTACAGGTCATCTAAAACGTTATTGTAAAAAGAATTTATTTTTATTGAATATAAATCTGAAATAAAAAAAAGCTTGATATATTTGAAATCGAGAGTTACAAATGCCTGTGAACGCTTTGCAAGAAATGTACTTGGACGTATTTAAATGTTAAAAATGAAACAGTGTTCAAAAGAGGAAGATGGTACTTTCTTAAAGGACAAGCTACCCTGCAGCAGACCTAATACGTGTACAGTTGTAACTATCTGCTTAAGGTCATTGCTTTGCTCTTCAATCCTCTGGTTTCTCTGAAACTTAACTTTTGATAAATGAAGACATGACCTTTGAACACCCGCCATTTTGGATAGGGAAAACATAGCGATTTAAAAGTTCACCAAAATATTTCTCTTGTCAAGACCTTTCAAACTAGATATTACTCGTCCCCCTTTCCGATTTTAAATTCTGAAGTTTCCCATCGCCTAGCCCCCTTGGGGCCCAAGTTTTATAGCTCAAAATAATAACCCCCTCAAAATGATGTTCGATGTGTTTTTGCATTTTCACATATTGGTAGGCGTTTGGATGATACAATTGGTGGCAAAGTACTTTATGTATATGACTTTTGAACCATCGCCATTTTGGATAGGGACAACATAGCAACTTGAAAGTTTCACCAAAATATATATTTTGTCAAGACCTTTCAAACGAGAAATAACTCGTCCCCCTTTCCGATTTGAAATTTTGAAGTTCCCCCTTGCCTAGTACCCTGGGGGGCCATGTTTTATAGCTAAAAATGATGCTGGACGTGTTTTTGCATTTTATAATATTTGTAGCCGGTCGGGCGATGCGATGCGACTTTTAATTGCACCACCTGCATATATATATATATATATATATATATATATATATATATATTTTTCAAATTTCTCTAACACCGAAACTATACTCATTGCAATGACTATAGGACTTTATGGAATTAAAATGTTTGGTTTTGTATTTTAAAAGTATACTGAGGATCTAGGTGCTGAAGAAAAGTCAGGATTAAGAATAGAGATATATTTGAAGTCAAGTTCAGATATCAAGCTGGGTAAGGAAGACAATAAATTGTGCAAGCTCCAGGCCTCTACTTACTCTAAAGCAGGCAGTATAGGTTGTAATACGATAAAGCAAAATGCGGATCTAAAATATCATTTACTATTATACATACCAATGTACGTTCTCTGGAACCTAAAATAGATGCAATAAGATACCTAATTAATGAAACACATTGTGGTGTATTTATTGTAACAGATTCATGGCTCGATGAATCTACAAACCCAAAGACTTGGGTGCTCCGTTGTCCGTCACGTGAAAGGATATAGAGCTGGTGGAATTATATTATACTATGTAGAGAACCTGCACCTAAAGGTTGTAACTCTGAACTCAGACTCTAATTTTAATCACACATAATATCTCAATGTTATTATTAAATTAAGCCCAATTTCAATAGGCATTGCTGCACTGTATAGGTCACCCAGTGCATCATATAATAAACTATCAGTTAACAAAGACATTGTAACAGATAAAACCCTTCAGGGTCATTCCATGTCAAGTGGTCTGGGGGTCCTCACTCGACCATCATGGATTTCGATGAAATTTGGTATGAACATTCATACATGTCCCCAATGAACATTGATAAAGCTTTACTTTCGCCGATGCAACACTTACGGAGCTAGAGACATTTGTGTGACACCATACTTCAGCCGTCGAACGTATGATGCTGAGGTTGCTACAACTTTGAGACATAATAACTCTGGCACTATGTTGTTGAGAGAAACAAAACTTGGCTAACATGTACAACATTTTGTGATCTATGAAAAAAAAAGAAAGACATTTTCATGAGCGATATTCATGTAGATACTTTGGAGCAAAGTTGGCCGAAAAAATTGCTCCTTCAAAAAAGATGTAAAGTTTGATTTTTGATATCTCTGAAAGTAAGAGTAGGAAAAACGTGAAACTTTGCGCATAAACGCTTAGCAACACAAGGTTGTTGAATATTAAATGGCATGCTCCTACAGCTTTCCAATCGTTGACAAATTGAGTTGAAATTTGACGATTGTTGTAAAAAAGCCCAAAATAGTGTATTTTCAACCAGCGGTTACAAAAAAGACCTGAAAACTGTTTTAAATCATTCTCATTAGAAAGAGCATGTTCCAACCTCCCGAAGAAAGTCGGGTTGATTATTCATCGCGGGCATATAAGGTCCTAAAAATAGGGTCAAAGTTGGAGACTTCGCTGTGGCAACGTCGTATACTTCACCCTGTATTCTTTTACATTGTGACGTTCGCTTTTTATTTCTGCTAGGGTTTAAAGCGTGTGATTTCATTCTTGTAGGCTATATGAATCTGTGAGTCGATTACATACTGACCGCGAAACGCTGGTACCAAATGTTCTCACTATTGAAGGTTTCATCGAAAAACTCGATTGTTAAATTTGGAAACTGACTGGCCACTACTTCGTTACCAAACATCAAAGCGAATATTTGAAGTCGTTGAAAGCCAGCCTGAATGAAAGCTAACTGATCGTACTGATGGATTTTGCAGAGAATTACTCGTTTGTTGTCCAAGATGTTGCTCAAGGCTTTCACTGGAAGAAAACGATTTTCACGAATGAAAAGAAGATTACACGAATACACTATTTTAGTGACGGTTCAGCAGCGCAATACAAAAATTTCGTCAATTTCACAAACATGATTTCGATATAGAGGCCGAATGGAATTATTTCGGCACGAGTCACGGTAAATCATCATGTAACGGAGTTGGCGGTACAACTAAACGTTTCGCTGCTCAAATCAACTTCCAGCGACCACCAAACGACCAAATACTGAAACCAACAGATCTGTTTAACTTTTGTAATAGAAACATTCACGGAATTAAATATATATATATATTTATACGTTCCGAAGGAAGAAATCGCAGAAAGCAGGATGCTCCAAGAAGAAAGATGGAAAGTTAGCAGTGCAATAGCTGGCACACGATATCATCACCTGTTTGTGCCAGTTGATTCGAATTGGATTTCAGACAGAAAAGTCTCAAATGACACGATTCACTTCGTGGCAAAACTTCCCGCTACCGTTGATCAAAATTTAAAATTGACCGAACAGTTTCCTGGTTATGTTGCCTGCATTTATGACAATCAATGGTGGGTAGGCAACATCGTGGAAGTTTCCATCGAACAATCTGATGTGTTGATACAATTTATGCATCCGCGCGGCTCTATTAATTCATTTTATAGACCTGAAAGACAAGATATCTGTTGGATTCCAGAACATCATCATCTTTGCGTGCTTGCATCTCCTTCAGTTACGTCGTCCGGTCGACAGTATCAATTCCCAAAAGCGAGGCTAAGGAACGTCACTTCTACATTCACTAATACATATATAAGTGCTCGTTGTCATTTTTTAGTACGGATTTCGACTTGGGAACCATATAATATACCCACTTTAGGCTTGGGAATCGCGACGAAGAAACAATACTACAGGTCTGGGATCCTGAAGCAAGAAACCCACTCGTGGCCGGTATTGCACGGCTATCGGGCGTGACCCCTGTGGCGATGGGATTGGTGGTTCAAGTACCTGAACTGGTAGTGACAATGTCACCATGGCTCAACGCAATATAATAGTCGTAATAATGTCTATATAAAACACATGGATGTTCATGATCATGTTACAAGGGACCGAGAGAAACTATCACCCCGCATAAAACTGCGTTGTTCTCCAAATCAACAATAAACATGGGAATTAAGCTGTATAATAAACTTCCAATACATATAAAAGAATCAAACTCCTTTAATCGGTTCACTGCTTTAGTGCGGAGCGTACTACAGAAACATATTTTTATACAATAGACGAATACATTCATTTTGATTTCCAAAGCATAAGAACAACTTAAACCTGATTCAAATAACTTCAACACTATCAGAAGTGTGTATCCATATTATGTAAATACTGAAACATTAATGTAATTTTCGAAATTAAGTATCTCTCTCTTCTCGTAGTATGAATTATTTCAAGATATTTGGGTAATACTCCCATATTTAACCATTTAAGTGTTTATATTTCATCCAGTATATATTTTTGCAACAATGTAATCTTGGTTGTATTATGTTATCTTGTGTACACATGTTTTATAGTAGTATTTTTAAATTTAGCCATTTAAGTGATTTTATTTTACCCAGTGATTTCTAACAATAATGTAATATTGATTGTATTAAGTTTGTTAGTTTGTGACATGCCACGGCAAAAGTAGTACTTGCATATTTAGCCATTTAAGTGTATTTTATTTCACTCAGTGTTTGTTCATCAACAATGTATCCTTGTTTTATGTTCACTAGTTATATTCCTAACCATTGTTCTAGATGTGCTATTGTACGGTCAAACGAACGCAATAAAATCTGAATCTGAACAAACATGATAGAATGCATGTGACGTTGCCACAGCGAAGTCTCCAACTTTGACCCTATTTTTAGGACCTTATATGCCCGCGATGAAAAATCAACCCGACTTTCTTAGGGAGGTTGAAACATGCTATTTCTAATGAGAATGATTTAAAACAGTTTTCAGGTCTTTTTTGTAACCGCTGGTTGAAAATACACTATTTTGGGCTGTTTTACAACAATCGTCAAATTTCAACTCAATTTGTCAACGATTGGAAAGCTGTAGGAGCATGCCATTTAATATTCAACAACCTTGTGTTGCTAAGCGTTTATGCGCAAAGTTTCACGTTTTTCATACTCTTACTTCAGAGATATCAAAAATCAAACTTTACATCTTTTTTGAAGGAGCAATTTTTTCGGCCAACTTTGCTCCAAAGTATCTACATGAATATCGCTCATGAAAATGTTTTTCTTTTTTTTATATAGATCACAAAAAGTTGTACAAGCTAGCCAAATTTTGTTTCTCTCAACAAAATAGTGCCAGAGTTATTATGTCTCAAAGTTGTAGCAACCTCAGCATCATACGGTCGACAGCTGAAGTATGGTGTCACACAAATGTTTCTAGTCCCGCAAGTATTGCATCGGCGAACGTAAACCTTTATCAATGTTCATTGGGGACATGTATGAATGTTCATACCAAATTTCATCGAAATCCATGATGGTCGAGCGGGGCGCTTTTCTGAAATCAGACCACTTGACATGGAATGTAATATTTATATAATCGGAGATTAAAATGCCGATCAACATGTCCAGAAAAATCTGAAATTGTTTGCTTAAAATTAATGTTAGAATCATTACAGCTAACTCAATTAATTGAAGAGCCAATTAGAATAACTGAGTCCAATGAATCATTACTGGATTTAATCATTGCTGACAGTGTCTAGATGGTTCAGTCGTATGATGTTAAAGCACCTATTGGTACGTCTGACCACTGTGTCACGTTCGTGGTACTCAATATTGCCTGAATCCTTAGGCGCTCAACTCAAACTATTCGTTACCGGAACGACGAATACCACTCTTAACGACGAATTATTCTACCGTGATGCTGAAACCACAAATTACGGCGATATCGAATTAAGCAAATTTATAAATGTGACGTTTAAACTTATAATTGGGAGGGTGTAAGTCCAGTATTGCGCGGTTTCTAAACGTACCTTCAAAAATATACTCTCACAAATCGATATAAACCATGCAAAATTCCACTTACACCTCCTAAAGTAAACACTCTGGCGGAATCCCTCACATAGGATGTCTCGGTAAATACTCTAAATATGTTCTTACTTAAGAATGAAAGATTACATTCAATATTCTTACTTCGAGAAGCAAAAACACTTCGAATATTTCCTAATCAAAATGATATATGTTATCGCTGTGAGTGTGGAGCAGATGCATTTATTACACGAAAAACAGGGCAAATATAGAAACAAAACAACAAATATTTTATTGACTCTTATTTCATTGAACGATCTCCTTAGATACAGCACCATCTTGACTCATAAGTAGAAATAAGGAGAATTTACCATAACCTAGTGGAAGGCTGCATAAAAAACAGCAAAATTACCTCACTATTACAGCAAAGCAAAAGTTGCTATCGAATTCACGGATAGGTAAGAAAAAAATGTTTCTTGTCCTCTTATTTGTTGATAAGTGGAATATTTTTGTATCGCACTATGTGCGGGAAAGGTAACAAAAGTTCAAATCATAACTCTGAAAGGTATAAAAACTAATCACAAAAGTGCTGTTGTTCCGCTCGAACCCTTTGGTATGCAACTGTTAAATTTCAACGTCAAGGAACCAAATTCTCGGATGATTGATATATTTTGTTTCACCCAGATAAATAATATCACCGTGTGCATATGCAGCTTTCTCTTATTCCATAAAGTAGCTTCCCTTAACCTGGGGCTAATTCCTTTTATCCGCCATAATGGAGGAAATTGGAAAAAAACTGTTCATCAAGAAGCACTTGTAATCCGTATTACATTGTATGTAAACACAGACTTCAGGCTCTTTTAAAATCATATACATTTTTTCTGCTTTTTGGCACAATCTTGATCCTAAATCTCCATTTACCTCTATAATAATGCATAAAAAGTTATATATTTAATTTTTCTTTCGGATATGATTTCAATATGCATGAATATCTACATGAAATAAGTGGTATTACTTTAGCTTACGTCGGGCGTGATTTATCCAAACGAAATAAGTTACAGTTTCATGAATCTGAATCATGGTATTATTACACCATAGTGGCATATATTTATTCCTATATCTCCATAGATGTTTTGCTATAAAAATCATGGACAGCATGTCTAGTGAGCGACTGCGAACGAAGATGGGTTAGAATAAAAACAGCCTTATATATTTTTATTATACTCGATGCACATCACCTTTAACAGACACCACGATTGACTGCTCCATTTAATATTTGAAATTGAACGCTCGACTTATACTAAAGCAATACCCAACGCATAGCAAAATTAATCTTCAATAATATATATTAAGTTTAATTCATAGAAAAAAACTTCAACATATATAGAACGTCGAGGTGAGTGTGATTGAAAACCATACTTAAAGATATTGAATTAATACAGTGTCACCTGTAAGAACAATTAAAAGACATATAATTTACATTTTTGCGACAAGGAAGGAGTGGTGCTCTTGTTCATAATAGACTTCTAATGACTGGCGAATTAAATAGTCCCTTAATCTTGAACTAGCTGTTGAATCTTTTGTATTCAGAAGACAATATGCTCTAATCAGTTAAACAAGAATGGAATGAAATAGAGATATTTTGAAGAAACAAACGTGTATTGAAAATTCGCAGTTTTTTTTATATTGAGGCGACGAACATTCGTGTGACATATTTGTTATCTATTTACAGAACAAAGGTCTCTGATGAGTACTTGATATGTATTTGCAGATGGTTTGAACATATTGGAGCAAATGGCACCTCCATTCAGAAATTTGTAGAGGAAAATGCACTACAAAACAGTGGAACAAACATCTATGTTCCATTATCTTCCTGTGAGTAAGTGCACGCTTAAATAGTCCATAGGATTGATGAAACGAAGACCTATGTGAATATACGAGCATATAATGTCACTCCGCTCTGCGGACAAGAATCTTCTTTTTTTTCGCTTCTCTAAATACACGGAAAATGTACCATATACGCTTGTACGGTCATACGCCTGAATTATCTTTCACTTCAAGGCCTAAATATTGGCCATACAAAAATATAAATCGAAGCTGTTTATTTAGCTCTGCCATTAACGTTTAATCTTACATTTCATTTCGTAATACTACAGGTTTTATTCCATTTATCTTCAACGAATTTCGGGCCATTTCTTTCCTTTAAATAAATTGAATTAACAAACCCTTTTCTGGTTAGTAAGTTATATTTTAATTTAATAAGGGCCCGTCGTGGTTCAGCGGCAGCGCTTGTCCTTGGGTTCTTCGCTTATATCCCGGACTTTGACGTGGACAAACACCGTGTGCGTAGGTTTTTTAAGGCTCACCTGTACTTCCGCAACATCGCTTTAAGCGTCATAACCTTTTTCTATGATATACAGTAATTTGAACTCTGGGGCTCATTTTTTACTCTATATATTAACAAAAAAATGTGATCATAAAAATTATTTTTTTCTGGGTACAGAACTGTATTAATGATAATAGTTTTCTTCTGAACTGAAAAAAAAGTATTTTTGTTTTAGTTCCTTTCAACATTGGTGGGTTCTTTCTTTCATCATCATATATTCGACCTGGGTCACAGTTAGCTTAAGTCCTTAAATAAATTACAATTTCATTCTTAGTTCTAAAACTAAATAAGAACGGCGTACATATCAAACTAGCACGTATATGATTAATTGTTAATTCGAAGATTAATCATCACCTTTGTACGTAGTATAGAAGCAAAACTGTATTTACTTTGATCATACCAGTAGTTGGAATAGCAAACTTAGCTCTTAAATGTTTAGAAAATATACATGTAGATATTTAATGGTTTATGGAGTAAAAAATCAGAAAATATTACGAACACAAATGTCAGAAATATATATTCACTAGTGAACGGGACGAGATGACTGGAGAGTGGAGGAGACTGCATAATGAAGAACTCCACGGACTGTACGATTCACCAGATGTTGTAAGAATAATGAAATCGAGACGACTAAGGTGGGCAGGGCATGTAGCTCGGATGGGGGAAAAACGAAGATTATATTCTATCCTGGTTGGAAGGCCCGATGGAAAGAGGCCATTGGGAAGACCGAGACGTCGTTGGGAGGACAATATTAGAAGAGATCTTCGAGAAGTAGGTGTTCGTGATGAAAACTGGCTTGATACTGCCCAGGATAGAATCCAATGGCGAACGTTTGTTACTGCGGCGATGAACTTGCGAGTTCCATAAGCCATAGAGTTAGTTAGTTAGTGTTTGATACGTATTGTTCATTTATGGTTCCATAAGAATACAAAATTTGTCAATTCGTGTATTTACATGTCCAACGATTTGATGTAAAATATTAACAGCCTGATGCGACAACAGCCGGCGACAGAATTTTCCTTTTAACACTTTCAAGCAAAACTGGCTGCTTAAAAAATCATTTAAAACTAAAAGAAGTCTACAGGTAAGAAACAGCAGATAGAAGCAATACGCAAAGATGGTTACAAACATTCAAATATGGCAAATAAACTGTCCAGGAATTTGCTCAGGTTGGTTGTAAAAGTTTGGCTCTCCATAGGACAGGATCGATTTTGGTAAAGACGAAAGCTCTTGTTTGGACTTTAATACCTCAGCAATTCTAAATCCTGGAGTTAGGGTCCCCAGACTTTTTTTTAACTTTGTGCACTAATATTTTCTCTATGTTGAGAAACCTTTAATTCTGATGAAAACGTAATTTACGAGGTAAAGGCGTCGTTTAGAACTAAGGACATCGTATTCATCCAAAGTGCTTTGCGGAGTGGAAACAGAGAAGCATTTAAATCAAATGATGTGAGCAAGTTCAACGGGCTTCACATTGAATATCAATAACAATCCACATGCATATAACTTGCATAAAGAAGCTTGTTCATTAGAGATCATCATCATATAAAGATGATGAGC